>RJWM01042717.1:0-14182 GCA_004363535.1 Dasyprocta punctata
TTTTTTTTTTATTTTAAAGAGAATAAAACCAAGTAAAATAAAACAGAACAAAGCCAATCAAAACAAAGCAGTGTGACACAGGATTTCAAAACAAGCTAATAAGAAATCAACAACAGTTACCATGCCTCCAAAATAGCTGCCTGTCTCTTCAGATAGTAAGATCAAGTAAAACAGAACAGAATAGAATCAATAAAAACAAAACAGAACACAATACACGACTTCAAAGAAAGATAATAGTAAATCCAAAATAGTTACCATAATATATCTTATCTTTGAAATAGCTGCCCATGCCATCAGATACAATAAAATCAAACAACACAGAATAAAACCAAAACCAAATAAAACAATGAAAACAATATAGGACTTCAAAACAAGATAACAGAAATTGGCAATGGCTACCACCTTCAGAAGATCCCCACAGATGGTACACTGTGTATTGTTACACTCTAAATATGTGATCAGACTACTGGCTTTAGGCCTGCAAAGTCAGTGAAGCACTTAACACTATAAGCATTAAGTTGTATTTTACCTCAATAGCTATCCTCTCAGCCTGTGTTTCTCTGGATCAGCCAGTCACTTGAAGCGGGGTGTGGGGGGGGTGACTCTTCTTGTCTCTCAGCCTGTGTTCCAGAAGGTGTTGGCATCTGGTTCTCCTCCTGGCACCCTGCATATGACTCCAACTCACAGGAAGGGCTTAACTTATTATTCTCCTTCCTCAGCCTCCTGAGTGCTATGATTACAGGTATGTGCTACCACACCTGGCTGCTCTTTCATGATATCTAAGGCTAGAGGATGCAGAGAAAACTTTACCACATTGTTGGCATTCATATGGCTTCTCTCCAGTATGAATTGTTTCATGTCTTCGAATGGCACTCAAATGTGTGAAGGCTTTACCACACTGTTCGCATTCATAAGGTTTTTGACCACTGTGAATTTTGCGATGTCTTCTAAAAGTACTCTTATGATTGAAGGCTTTACCACACTGGTCACATTCGTAGGGCTTTTCTCCAGTATGTGTCCTTTCATGCTCTTGAAGAGTGCGGAGGAGTCTAAATGGTCTCCCACATTGTTTACACTTATGGGGCTTCTCCTCTGTATGAGATCGTTTATGCCGATGAAAGGAACTAGAAACACTGAAGGCTTTCCCACACTGTGTACATTTATAGGGCTTCTCTCCGGTATGAATTCTTTCATGTCTTCTTAATAAAGAGGGAAAATCAAAGCATCTCTCACATACCTTACACATAATAGGTTCATTTCCAGTGTGTATTATCTTGTGTCTTACCAACTGTGTGCTAGTATAAAAGGCCTTCCCACAATGTTTACAATCATAGGGCTTTTCTCCAGTATGACGTTTTTCATGTATAGAAAGGTAATGTGAAGTACTAAACAACTTACCACAGTGTTTACAGTCATAAAGCTTCTCTCCAGTATGAGTCCTCTGATGTACTCTAAATACACTAGGATACAGAAAGGCTTTCCCACATAGCTTACACTGAAAAGGCGACTTTCCAGTATGTATTACCATGTGACTTTTAAAACCTGCAAACAAACTAAAGCCTTTCTTACACTGTTTACATTTATAGGGTTTCTCCCCAGTATGAGATTTTTCATGTCTTGTGAGTAAAAAAGAAAAATGAAAAGGCTTCGCACATACCTTACATTTAAAACGTCCATTTCTAGTGTGCTTTACCATGTGGTTCAGAATACTTGAATGAGCAAAGAAGGACTTATTGCACTGTTTACATACATAGAGCTTCTTCATAGTATGAGATTTTCCATGTCTTTGAATAGAACTTGAATAAGTTAAGGCTTCCCCACACATACTTTTATTTTGCTTTCCAATGTGAGGTACTATGGGTTGTTGAATATTTGTGAGAGTAATGAGGGACTGCAAATGTTTTTTAAATCCATAAGGCATTCCTGCATATTCCTCATTTTTGTATACTTTGTGTTCAGAGTGAGATGTGATGTGCCTGTTAAGAAATAAACAACATATGAAGATTTTACCACACATTGATTCACAGGGTTTCACTTTAGTAGATCAAGATTTGGAATCTTACTGAAAGTTCCTCCTTATTATCTATCATCTTTACATTTACAAAGTCTCTTTACCTTTTAACTTTTGTAAAAAATGACAAGCATATGATTGTGGGATTATTCATGACTTTTTAAACACAGTAATAGTTCTTAATATTACTAATATTAGGAAAGAGTAGGTTTTATGACATGCCCAATCCATTTGAAAGTGAACAGATTGACTAATGTGCAATATGGCTTCCACTAGCTACTGTCAAACAGCGACACCCCTACATGCAGTTTCTTAGTTGTGTCCAGTCAACTATTTTGCAAACATCGAACATGGGTTACATTGAAATATGCATTTAGGTAAAATTTTTCCAAGAATAAAAACATACGAAGGAACTTTCACTCGCACGTGAGGCAAGTGGAGCTGGAGATGCAACCAGAGGCTGAACTCTGGATGTGACAAGATGGCTGGGCTGCCCTGCAGGATCATCAAGGAAACACAGCATTTGCTGGCAGAGTGGTTCAGGAGAGTAAAGCAGAACCAGACAACAGCAATACCTGTTACTTTCACATGGCCACTGCTGATCCCCAAGATTCCCCCTTTGGAGGAAGGACTTTTAAGGTTGAATTATTTGTGTCAGAAGAATACCCAATGGCAGCACCTAAAGTATGATTCATGACTAAAATTTATCATGCTAATGTAGACAAGTTGGGAAGAATATTTAGATATTTTGAAAGCTAAATGGTTGCCAGGACTGCAGACCTGCACAGTTGATCCAGGCTTTGTTAAGTGCTCCCATCCAGATGACCCACTAGCAAACAATGTAGCAGAGCAGTGGAGACCAAGGAAGCCCAAGCCATAGAGACAGCTACAGCATGGACTAGGCTACATGCCATGAATAATACTTCAGTCCATCTGATCATCAAGTTTGTGTCATTTCTCCTGTTCTGCTAAGACTTCCTTTTTTTTGCATTTAATGGACACAATCTTAGAAACATTATAGCATAAAAGCCCAGACATCAGCCGGGCGTGGTGGCGCACGCCTTTAATCCCAGCACTCGGGAGGCTGAGGTAGGCGGAGCATTGTGAGTTCGAGGCCGGCTTGGGCTACAACGCAGCGCAAGGCCGGCCTGAGCTACATAGTGCGACCCTGCCTCAAAAAACCAGGGCCAGGAGTTTGGCTCAGTGCCTTAAGCGCCTGCTCTGGCAGGCGCGAGGTTGTGAGTTCAATCCCCAGTGCCAAAAAAAAAAAAAAAAAAAAAGCCCAGACACCTTCAGTTCTTTGGTGAGTAAATGCTTATTAGCAAATCTATGTCTTATCCTGATTCACTGTCATAAAGCATGAGCAGAGACTACAAGTTTCATCTGGATTGTTGTGAAACAATGAAAGTAGTGGCCCTTTGCTTTTATTCATGTCCCCAGTCATGGTTTAAGTATAAATAACTGTGAATGAAGGAATTTGTCAGGGTTAGCTGCAGGGGTATGGGTGTTCTTTTATTTTACTTTCTGAGGGGAAAGGTAGTTTCAGAATTTTATGGGCTCCCTGCCCCCACTTTTATGGTGATCTGATTGCACTGGTTAAAACCAGCTAACCAGTTTTTAATATATGCTTTCTAGCCAAGTCTAACTTTATTTAGATCCTGTAGATGGACAAACTGATTGTTTGAACCAAAATGGGAACATTAACAACACAGCCCTCACTAATAACATTGTGATTCTACAGTCAAGTATAGATTTCCTCCTTCAAAAAAGCGTGTGACCATTTTGTATAGCTTGTCTGGAAACCTGCAAATCTTTTATGTTTCAGTAAAATATTTTTTGTTAGTCTAAAAAAAAAATAAGCATATGAAGTTGTATGTTTAGCTTGTTTCCTTTATAAAAACATGAAATGCAAAGATACACTCAAAGAACACTCCTTCTTCCTGTTCCGAATATAAATTACCTTAGATTTCTCAAAGCCCTTTTGTCCTTATCTTTATCTTGGATGTTCTGATATTCCCATTTGTTTCCTAAAATGTAGACACAGAAAATCTTTATGAATTATTATGAATACTAAATTCTAGCTGAACTGTATACTGTCAGATTACCTGATTCATTCACTAAAGTATTCCCTTTCCACATTCTTCACAGTTGGCCAAAATAAAGGCCTTTTTTTTTTTTTTTTTTTTTTTGGTGGTGGTGGTGGTACTGGGAATCGAACTCAGAACCTTACACTTGCCAGGCAGGCGCTGGGCCACTGAGCCATATCCCCAGCCCAACACTTTTTATCTAGGTATGAAGTAAAGAAATGGTGACATTCTTGCCTATAGAAGCAAGGTTCTTCAAGATTTCCAGCATCACATCTCTGTAGAGAGTCTTCTGGGAAGGATCCAGCAAAGCCCACTCTTCTGGGGTGAAGTTCACAGCCACATCCTCGTAGGACACAGGGTTCTAAAACATCCCAGAAATGTGGTGACAACTGGGTGAGAGCTTGAGGACACTAGTAACTGAAAATCAGTATGTAGATGTTTACATGATTCTGTGATTTCCAAACATTTCTTTCATAATACAGCTATCAAAATTTACTCTTCATCTCTACTCACTCAGAATCATTCTGGCACTACAACTGGACTACTCAAAAAGCAGTAAGACTACAAACACCCTTTTCACTGATTCGATTCCAGGAAGTAAAATATGCTTTTGGGCAAACCCTAACTTCTCTCCAGTGAGTATATCTCTAATACATGCCATAACAAAATCCTATTAAGTACTATAAAGAAAGCTAATATAAGAACATCTGAGAGTACTAATTCCTAGAAATGCCTGCTGAAAAAAACTGGATCTTTGGTGGCATCAGAGAACTCATCACTTCAGAGGGATTCCACGAATCTAAGTGATAAGAATATCTTGGTTTGCCTAAATGATATATTCAAAGCATATGGTATTTACTGAATTTTAGTTTTTCTTCTAAAATCTTATTGTTTTCTTCCACTTTCGCAGCAGTGCTTAACTCTGGTCACCAAATATTCTGAACACTGAGTTCCTTTTTTTTTTTTTTTTTTTTTTTTTTTTTGCGGCACCGGGGATTGAACTCACAGCCTTGCGCCTGCCAGGGCAGGCGCTTAAGGCACTGAGCCAACTCCCAGCCCTGGTTTTTTGAGGCAGGGTTGCACTATGTAGCTCAGGTCGGCCTTGTGCTCGCGTTGTAGCCCAAGGCGGCCTCGAACTCACAATGCTCCGCCTACCTCAGCCTCCCGAGTGCTGGGATTAAAGGCGTGCGCCACCACGCCCGGCTAACACTGAGTTCCTAATGAGCATCTTTAGCAAACAATATTTCATTTCTATTGTCACAATTTGTTAATTGGAGATCAGACCAGATACTGTGTGATTAGAGCAAAAGAACATTTAGAAGTTTGCAAGTTGCGTACTACAGACAGTGACTAGCTGAATACCAAATAAGACCAATGCTCAAAAAAAAGAACAATTAGAAATTTTCTATAATTTTCTGTCAAACAAGCATGAGTAAAGTTAAATGCTGTGTTCTTAGAAAAAAACTCAGTATCACCAAGATGGTACCTCTTGCAAATGAAATCCTTGCAAAGTTTCATTAATTTCCAAAAGGTTTGTTAATCAACAGAAATTGTGTTTACAAACCTTATAGGAATAATGAATATCTAACAAATTCCATGGCTCCATAAATTCTCCTGCCTGGATGAGGAGTAAAGGCTGAGAAGAACATATGAAATAAGTCATAACCCAAAGAGATCTAAGATTCTTAAAAATAAGGCTAAAACACAGGTAAAGAGAACGCTTTCCCTTGTTCCACAGTTTACCATTCAAATACCATCAAAATATATAAAAACCGAGCACAACAGAATTGTATGTCCCAGATGTTATTAAAAAGGTACAAAACAACACATCAACTGATTGTATAACATCCATGAGGCAGACAAACATGCAGAAACATACATGGGTTTGAGTCATGAAGAAATACAAAATCTGCACAGATCTACAGTTTGAGATTGACAGAGTAGTCAAAATCTCAACAATAAAAGCAAACGACAAAGCACTTTTCTGATTAAATCTACCTACCAAAGCATATCTTCCTCCAATAATCAAAACACTGAAGAGCAAAAATTTCCAAACTCATTCTATAATAAGGCCAAAATTATGCTGACACCCAAAGTAAGAGTATATCTGGAAAATGAAAAACTAGGGACAAATATTCATTGTAAATACCTATACAAAAGTCCTCAAATGCCAGCAAGCCACACTTGCAGTTACATTTAAAGGATCATACACCACAACCAGCAAGTAAAAGGAAGGAAATCGTAAACATCATAGCAAAAATTAATGAATCTGACACTAAGAAAAAAAATTACAAAGAATCAATGAATGAATGAGTTGGTTCTTTAAAAGACTAAACAAAACAGACAAACCCTTAGCGTATTAAAAAAAGGAAGGAAAAGATTCAAATCAATGCAAGCAGAAATTAAAAAGGAAAAATCATAATGGACACTGCTGAAACTACTTTGTGAACCTATATTCCAAACAGCTGGAGAATCCGGGAAAAAAAAAAAAAAGAATCGTGAAGATGCCCAGAAACATAGGAATTACCAAAAGACAACCAAGACATAAAACTTCCTGAATAATCAGAAAACAGCCAATAAAGCTGAAGTAGCAATTTAAAAAAAAAAAAAAAACGAAATTAAGAAACCCTATGACCTGATGGATTCACTACTGAATTCTCTAACAACTCTGGGCTGGGAATATAACTCAGTGGCACAAACACCTACCAGCCTGACAAGTGCAATGTCCTGAGTTCAATTCCTAGTACCAAAAAAAAAAAAAAAAAAAAAAAAAAAAAAAAAAAAAAAAAAAAAAAAAAAAAAAAAAAAAAAAAAAAAAAAAAAAAAAAATCCCAAACAACTTCTGGGAAGGTCTAGTATGAATATTCCTCAAACTCTTTAATAAATCGAAAGGAAAACAATACTCACAAAGTCATTCCTACAAGCACTGCAGCTTCCAAAGCCAGAAAAGAACTCAACCAAAACAAGAGAATTACTGGCAAATCTCTTTAACAACATGGACGCAAAACTCCTCAGCAAGACACTGGCAAAGAGGAAGCAACAAATAACCAAACACATAATACATGACCAAGCAGGCTTCATTCCAGGGATGTAGGGGTGCTTCAACATATGAAAAATCAATAAATATAATATATAACATAAATAGAACCAAAGACACAAATCACATGATTATCTCAATAGATGCAGAAAAATCCTTTAACAAGATCCAGTATCCATTCATGATTAAAAACTCTGAAAAAGCTAGGCATGATGGTACACAACTTTAATCTCAACACTCAGAAGGCTAAAGCAGGGGGATTACTGCAAATTTGAGATTAGTCTGGGCTACATAATAAATTCAAAGGCTATGCTGCACCATTCACAGTAGTACTAAGAACAATTACTTAGAAATTAACCTAACCAAGGAAGTGAACTAACTCTACAATAAAAACTGCAGTACTTTGCCTAAGGAGATCAAAGTGAACATCAGAAAGTGGGAAAACACTCCCTGTTTCTGGATAGGCAGAACCAATATTGTCAAAATAGCCATACTTCCAAAGTTGATTAATACAGTTTTAACACAACCCAATCAAAATACCAATAGCAGTTCTACAGAACTAGAGGAAAAAATTCTAATATTCATATAGAACCAAAAGAGATCCAGAACAGCAATAGTAATCCTGGGAAACAACAATAAAGCAAGAGGCATCACGATGCCAAACTTCAAGTTATACTACAAAGATACAATAATAAAAAGAGCATGGTCGTGGTGGCACATGCCTTTAATCCCAGCCAGGGATTTAGCTCAGTAGCGTAAGCACCTACCTGGCAGGCATGAGGCTGTGAGTTCTATCCCTGGTATAAAAAAATAAAACAGCATGGTACTGGCACAAAAACAGATGTGTGCATCAATGGAATAAAATAAAGAGTGCAGAAACAGCTCTAGGCACATTTAGCCCTATGATCTTTGACAAAGCAGCCAAAAACATGGCAGAGGAAAGACAGCCTCTTTAATAAATGGTACTGGGAAAAATGTCAATCCACACACAAAGCCCGTATCTCTAAATTACACTACAATCGAAATGGATCAAAAACCTAAATATTAAGACAGAAACAATCTGCTGTAAAGTACAATAGGCAAAATTCTAAAAGATACAGACAATGACAAGGACTTTTTTTTTTTTTTTTTGGTCTTTTTGAGGTAGAGTTTCACTATGCAGTCTTGAACTCACTTTGTGGCTCACAGTGATCCTCCTGCCTCAGCCTCCCAAGTGCTGGGATTATAGGAGTGCACCATTACATCCAGCATTGAGAACTTTCTGAACAAAACCTCCATTGCACAAGAAATAGTATAAAAAAATCAACAAATGGGACCCTTTCTGAGTTTTCTTGCAGAAAAGGAAACCAACATAGATAGTGAAGGTACAACCTACAGAATGGGAAACATTGCACTCATTACAGAGGACCATATCTAGAATATATAAAGAACTCAAAAAAATTAGACCCTCCCCAATAAAAGACCCAACCAAAAAAATTTAAACAACTGAAATGAGCACACCCTTCTTAAAAGTCCAAATGGCTAATAAACACATGAAAAAATGTTCAGTTAATCCCAGCACTCAGGAGGCTGAGGTAGGTGGAGCATTGTGAGTTCAAGGCTGGCTTGGGCTACAATGTGAGCAAGGCCAGCCTGAACTACATAGTGCGACCCTGCCTCAAAAAAAAAATAAGGCCAGGAGTTTGGCTCAGTGGCTTAGCACCTGCTTAACAAGTGTGAGGTTGTGAGTTCGATCCCCAGTACAAAAAAAAAAAAAAAAAAAAAAATTTTCAGTATCTCTGACCATTAAAGAAATGCAAATTAAAACATTGAGATTCCAACTTACCTTAGAAAGAATAGCTAGTGTCAAGAAATCATATAATAACAAGTGCTGGTAAGGGTGTGGGGGAAAAAGGAACCCATTCACAACAAATGCTAGGAAATACTAAAAATAATGTCTAAGAACATCTAAGAGTTAAGATAGAAATTAGTAACAGAAACACAGGTGGGAAACATCCAACTAACTGGAGACTAAATCACAAAAGTTCTCAATACTACACACGTCAAACAGATGTCTCAAGAAAAATTTGAGCTGGCTATGGTGGTACAAACCTATAATCCCAGTACTCGGGAGGCTGAGGCAGAAGGATCACTGTGAGTTTGAGGCTAGTGTGAACTGCATAGTGAAACACTATCCTGAAAAGATAAAAAGACCAAAAAAAAAAAGAAGAAAAGAAAAAGGTGAGTATCTGAAAGAGCAATCAAAGTCCATCTTAATAAAATCTGTGGACTATATGAGCAGCACTGCTTCAAGCGAGATTTTTCTTTTTCTTATATCTTTTTTTTTTTTTTTTTTTCTGGAGACAAGATCTCATTGTGTAGTTAGCCCAGGCTGGCCTTAAACTGGCTCATGTGGCCAAGGCTGGCCTCAAACTCAGAGCTTTCCTCCTACCTCAGCCTCCCCAATGCTGGGATTATGGGCATGCAGCACCATGCTTGGCTTCAGGGAACAATTAAGCCATCAAATGCATACATTAGAAAAGAACTGTCTGCAGTGATCACTTAACACTCCACATTATGAAACTAGAGTGAAATGACAAGGTAAATGTAGATTAATCACGAAATAACAATCAGGAAATCAACAAACAATACCAAAATCAGGTTCTCCGTGAACATTAATGTAATTGAAAACCTAAAGCTGGACTGGGGATTTAGCTCAGTGGCACAAGCGCCTGCTTGGCAAGCGTGAGGTCATGAATTTGATCCCCCATACCAAAATAACAAACAAACAAATCTAAAGCCATATTTTTTTCATATTTTTTTTAAAAGGCAGAAAAATGACTGACTGGAAATGAAAGCAAAATAATTATTGATTCTAGACATTAAATAGAACCATAAAAGAATACTATGAAGAATTACATGACTAAAAACTTGGTAACTTAGATAAACATGATAAATTCTTTGGGAAAAAATCTACCAAAACAAACACAGGAAAAGAAATAAACAATATAAATAGGCCAATACGCCAGGCGGGATGGTACACACCTGTAATCCCAGCACCCTGGAGACTGAGCCAGGAAGATCGCTGTGTGTTTGAGGCCACCCTGGGCTACACA
This sequence comes from Dasyprocta punctata, assembly GCA_004363535.1. Classification (NCBI taxonomy): domain Eukaryota; kingdom Metazoa; phylum Chordata; class Mammalia; order Rodentia; family Dasyproctidae; genus Dasyprocta; species Dasyprocta punctata. The sequence goes on from RJWM01042717.1 coordinate 10,231, forward strand.
GTGAGTTCAAAGCCAGCCTGAATTACAGAGTGAGACTCTGGCTCAAAAAAAAAGAAAAGAAAAACAGGCCAGTACATGTTAAGTAAATAATTATAGCCCACAAAAGAAAAAGCTCAGCTATTCTATTGATGGATTCTGCAAAATATTTAAGAACTGAAACCAATTCTCTGTATTTTATTCCATAAAATAAAGAGTAAACACCTACTTCAATCTGAGACCTGTGTTAACTGATTATCAAAACCAGACATGTTGGAGCCGTTGAAGTTGAAGTTGAATACACGTGCAGGGCTGTGGCTCTGCCGGGGCACTGCTGAACTCAGAATGAGGAACCGCCTCGGGGCAAGATAGGTCACAGCTGAGGACACCTGGAGACTTTCTCCTAGGATAGTTCTCTTTAATTAGCATAGTCTGTTACTTGGAGGGGTCCCTGAACTCTTCCCAAGGTCCTGCTCAGGCTTCCTGCGTTTTCTACTCTAACCCCATCCTTGTTTGAGTACTAAATGAATATAGACTACCCAGAGACATTCCCTGTTTTAGCCTCCAAGGTCTCGAAGTCTGCAAAGGGCTTTGATCCTCCTGGAGCCCTAAAATCATACCACTTGTCTCATTTATTTAAGCCTTCCCCGTACACTCATTTGGGAGACTGGGAATCTAGGCCATGTCCCCAATACAGACAGATACAGTTAAGAAAACTACCGACCAAGTACTCTCATAATTATAAATGCAAAACTCCTCAACAAATACTAGCAATTCAATTCCCAAACCATATAAAAAGATTTAAATGCCACAACCAACAGGGAATTATTACAGATACACAATGCTAGTTCAAAATACCAAAGTCAGGGAGCCAGGCATGATGGTGTACGCCTATAATCCCAGCACTCAGGTGGCTGAGGCAGAAGGATCACCATGGGTTCAAAACCAGCCTGGGAATACACAGTGGGTTCGAGGCTAGCCTGGACTATGGAGTAATGCCCTGTCTCAAAAACTCACCTAAAAACTTTTAGTTTGAACGCAAGATTTTTACTACAGTAAAATTCTTTTACAGGATACTATCAAGGTGAATACATGACATATGCATTTGTCAAAAGCCAAACAAATCATGTACCAGAGAAGACTGAACTGTAATATAAAGTATGGACTTCAACTAGTAATAATGTGATGTTTCATTCCTATCATTATCATCATCATCACATTGGTATGTTGGCTTATTAACTGTAATGAATACATTATAGAAATGCAAGATATAAAAAACACAGGAATTAAAAAAAAAAACACTAGAGTGGCACACGCCTGTAATCCCAACTCAGGAAGCTGAGGCAGGAGGACTGCCACAAATTCAAATAGCCTGGGCTACATAGTGAGTTCAAGACCAACCTGGACCACAAAGCAAGACCTTGTCTCAAAAAGACAAAACAAAGAGTAGGAAATTATAAACTGGATAGAAAGTGTTTGGTTGGGTCCGGGATTTAGCTCAGCAGTTCAAGCACTTGCTTGGTAAGTGCAAGGTCTTGAGTTCGATCCCCAGTACCAAAAAAAAAAAAAAAAAAAAAACCAAAGTAACTGGTTATGTTATTCTCTATAGTGTCGTGGATTTTTGTATAAACCTAAAATTACCCTCAATACAGAAGCAAATAAAATACACTATGGAAATAGGAAGAAAATACTTAAATGAAATCCACTTCTTTCTGGCTTCTTTTTCAGTTCTGAAGAAATAAATTTCACATTACAGAAACGCTGGGGCTCAAACAAGTGAATAGATCATTTCAAGGGGATAAACACAGAAAGGGGAACCACAGGAATACCCAAGGCAGCACTGAAGAGAACACAGACACATCAGACTCAAGGGTCAGGTCATCCAGTCAGCTGGGACGTCTCCCCACCCCGACCCTGCTCACAGAAACGCTTCATGATCATCCTCCTAGGAGACAAGGGGCAGTGATCCCAGTACACCTTGCTTTTCACCTGTGCACCTCTTACCTGGGCTGGGTTTCCATTTCTTTTGGAGAGCTTTTCTCCCTTCACAACCCTGAGAACTCCAGGTGCAGGAATTGTTTATAACTTAGCTCCCCAAGTACAGCATCTGACTGGCTTTCAGTGCATCCCCAAGCAACGGGAACTGGGGGACGGATAATGTCCCAAAGAGCTAACTATTTAAATGAGGCCTAGCCAGGCCTGGTGGCACATGCCTGTAATTCCAGCACTCAGGAGGCTGAAGCGGGAGAACTGTTGCAAGTTCAAGACCAGCCTGGGCTACAAAGTGAGTTCAAGACCAGCCTGAACTACATAGTGAGACCCTGTCTAAAAAAGACAAAAAATAAATAAAATAATGAGGCCTATTCCAAGAGACTGCTCCTAGTCTCAAGGTCCTTGGCTGGTTTCTTGAGACTCCACCTCCTGTCTCACACTGCCTTTTAGGAGTTGACCCTGGGCCTGAAAATCATTCCAGAACATGTGAAGTCGTGGTGTTACAGGCAGCTGAGTTAAGACAGAAATATTATAGGCAGTCAGACAGGGCTAGGCCCTCAAGGAAACGGACACAGAAAACCAGAGGTCTTGGTGACCTTGGAGGAGACCCACACCTCTCCCTGCAGGCCAGATATCAAGACAAAAGACAAAACAAATACACCCATATGCTAAGGATTGATATTCTAAATAGTTCTATATCACCCTGAGGAAGTCAGGAATCAGTATCCCACCCTTTTACAGGAAGAGTCATTATCCTTAAGCATCCCTCGCATACTACGTGATTCGCCTCCCCATTTGTCCTTAATTTAATCAATTCTACCTGAGCAATTAATCTTATTGGTTAACCATGGTTATGTCCCACCTTATGCCCGTCTGCCTTGGAGTTCCCAGTTTTTCCCCGTCATGGTTTTACTCTATAAAAGTCCCTAAATACGACAGAGTCCCTGGCAACCCGCTCGGGCCCCCTTCTGTCCCTCAGACAGAAGCTTTCTTTCTCTCAATAAATATCTTCTGCTCTTACCCTCCATTGTTCCTAAAATTCATTCTTTGATTTTAGAGAACACGAACTCGCGCCGTACGTATAGTAGGCTGGGAGTTTCATTCCTCCACATCATTCGGAGGTCTGGGATCATTTTTCCTATATCATTTGGAGGCCTCAGCGAGATCGTTTTGCCAAATCAGTGGGTACCTTACCTTGAGCCAGCCCCAAACAGTTCTCAAACCCAGGGCCAGGAAAAGACAAGACAATGGCTGAGGACACATCTACTTGCAAAGTTTACAAAAGGGAACTTCAACCCAAAGTAAGCTATCTGCACCTAGGGAAAGATAAAAGGCACAAACACTGTTTATAGACATGAAACTGAAGTTCTCTGAAAAAGAGGTGTCTATGTTAAAGATCTTGCAGCCTGTGGCCTTGACTAACTAGACCACCATAATTGTGGAGAGAATTTTCCAAGTTGACAGTCATAATGATGTTGAGCTGTATTAGGCCCTGTAAGTAACTTCTGTGTATTGTAAGGCCTGGATGTAACCCCCCCACCCCCGACCTAGGACATTCCAGGAATGGAATGTCCCTCTGAGGAGTTGGGGACTTCCCGTAAAGTTAAGCCACAAAGATGTTGTAAAACTCTTGAGCAAATACCAATTTCCTCAGTTGACCATAAAACTGCCCAGTTCCTGGAGCCTGGTGTCCCAAAGTAACCCCAATATAACTGACTAGGACGTGACTCAGCATCTCTCTTTGGTTACATATGACCCCACCAATCCGTGTAAGACACCTCCACAAAAAAGTTCAAAATAACCAATGCGATCTGCTTCTGTAATGACGCTTGCTGTGACGCTTACTTTGTGGTTTTATGTTTTAAAAACCCTGCCTACCCGACCCTCGGGGTCCTCGGCCGTGATTTGCTTGGGGACCCCACGCGCGTGGAACAATAAAATCCTGCCTTTCGGGAGACCTGCGTTCCTCGGAGTCTTTTCTCGC
>RJWM01042718.1:0-14190 GCA_004363535.1 Dasyprocta punctata
TTTTTTTTTTATCAAGTTGTAGTTTGTGGGCTGTTTCTTATTTTAATCACTTTTTATAGCAAGGAGGAATAGGAGATCTCAGCTAAGGTCATGTGCAATCTTCTTTAGAACACTTTTTGACTTTGCTCTGTTTCCTGAGTCTCTAGTATGGGGTCCTGGTAATCTTACCTAGTTGAGATATGTATCCTTCTTTATAACTGTTCCTGTGAGTGGAGGCAATAGCCTGGAGCTTCAGAACATTGCTTAATTCAGTGAGAAACTGTGGCTTGCCCTGCCATTGAAGGGCTTGCAACTCACACACACTGTCAAACTTAATTTTTTCTTTAGTTATTCCCACCTCTTCTCAGTCATAGGAAAAAGCATTGTCTATTCAGCTTTTATTTCTTCAGTCATGTAGATTTGGATGAGAAATCTCAGGCTCTTATCAACTCATCAGTATCACTTTGGGAGAGAAAGAATGTCACTGGCTGGCTGACTGGCTTTCTTTTTCTTTTTCTGTCTCTCTCTCTTTCTTTCTTTTTCTTTCTTAACTTTTAGTTATATCTGCTTCCATATAAGATTGTTGACATGAAAAGTTTTGATTAGTTTTGCCTTTTACAAAGTCATCTCATAAAAGACAAAAAGCCATCTCAGGCTGGGAGTGTAGCACAGTGGTAGATAACTTGTGTAGCATGCCTGATGCCCTGGGTTCAATCCCCAACATTATAAAATAAATATCCCCTCCAATCAATAAATCTGACTAATTCTAATTAAGTATTGAGTGCTGGAAGTGTGTGTGTGTGTGTGTGCATGCACATTCCTGTGCACACACTGGAGGTTGAGCCTTATGCACAATAGGCAAGTGCTCTGCAACTGCGCCAGCCATCCAGCCCCAGTGCTGGGGATTCTAGGTTGCAGTTTCACTCTGCTATCTCGACCCAAGAATCAGCCCCAGAATATTAAAATCTGCTTTTGTGACTGATGTATTTTTCTTTGTCTCTGGAGCTGATCACTTAGTTTGTGGATTTTTCTGTTCCCCATTATTTTTAAGAACTATTGGCAGTGTCTCAAATAACATATGTGATTGTTAGCAAAGTACTGAGTAAAACTGCCTTAACTACTTTTTAAATGTCTCCAGCGATAAAAGTTGGTCCTTTCTCATTTTTTATTATCTACCTAGTTCAAATTTAATTTTAAGAATACAGTTAAACATCTCTAATTTCTTGTTCTTTATCCTTCTTTTCTTATTTTTTAAAAAATGCCTGTCTTCTAGTAATCTTAAAATTCACCCTTCAAGAAAAATTTACAGTACTATTTGTATACACTGCTTCGTGTCCTGAAACATCTCAGAAGTGACTAGAAGCAATGATACAGCAGAAAAATCAAGTTGTGTCTGTAGTGGGTGCTGCAGCACTCTTCCAGAACCTCACTCTAAGATCAGGGTGCCCACTCCTTCAGCTGCTGGGTGATTGGATTTCTCAGCTGAGTTCTTCTCTGGGAATTCCTGACAACCAAAGAGGGCCTTTTCACCCAAGGTCATTCCTACTCCTGGAGGAAACTGTATACAGTGATGTGAAGGTATGGTCCATTCTCCTTGCTTCTGGGCAGGACAACTGTGATGAGCCTTTCCAGGCTCACACTTTCTGGACAGTAACTGAGTCCTGTCACAACAGCATGACAGCTGGATCCTGCCACCCTTTCTTCACAGATACTTCTAAGAACACTTCCCTAATGAGCACCCACAGAGAAATATCAGTATTAGAATCTGTTCCCAGGGGAACCCAACCTGCAACAATGGCTTTTGCTCTAGGTTTAAAATATAGGACAATAATATGTGTACATAAGTAGAGAAAGAATAAATAAAACAAATGGGACAAAATGTTAACAATTGATGAATCTAGGTGACAAATCTGTGGGAGTTTTGTGCTATAGCAACTTTTATGTAAGCTTGAAATTACAACAAAATGAAAAATTTAAAAATAGATCAAATATCAATTACTTGAAGATGCCTAAGTATAATTATGTTCTAAGACAATGAAATTGGAGTCAAGGCTCCAAATTCATGGTTCTACAAAAGTTAGATCTAAATTTAATTATAGCGAGATTTTACTTTTGCATCTTATCAGTTCATCAGCCAACTGCATATTTTCCATGATAAAATACGTTGTCTTTTATGAAAAGTTAATTTTAAGTAAATGACTTAATTTACTTAAACTGCACCTGAAAGTACACTTAGCAACAATTTTTATTAGCTGCTAAGTAATAAATAGAACAGTTTGGAAATTTGTTCAGTGTAAGGAGCATTTGAATTCCAAAACATGCTTTTACATTGTTAATGTCTGGTAGTCTTAGTTTGCTATCTCATCTAAGAACTATGACAGATTTCACCAGTTCTGCTTCAAGGTGTTATCTGAGTGGTGCAGGTTCCACAGATCTACAACTTCTCTCTAGATAGTTTCTGCAAAGTGTGTATAGCCTCGATCTCTAGGCATTCATGTTTGAATGACTCCATGGTGTCACTTCCTGCATCGTCTTCACTTTGTCCTCTGAGGGTTCACATTCATGGACTCATCCTCAATGGCTTATCACAGCCCCACTTGATAAATAGCCATGATACCAAAGGGATTTCATTCCACCGAGGGGCTAAATGTGTATTCTCCCCCTTCCTCTTGCTTGTGAAAATCCAGAAATAAATGTTGTATAATCTTCTAAGCACACCTCACTTTCAGTTTTGTACTGATTTGTAAAAAAATGAATTTCCATAAACTTACTATATATTCTAATTGCTTTCCTTTTGGCCCCAGAAGAACAAAATGCATCGCCAAATATGTAAGATACTTTTCTTTTTTCTTTTTCTTTTTCTTGGTACCAGGGATCGAACTCACAACCTCGCGCCTGCCAGGCAGGCACTTAGGCCACTGAGCTAAATCCCCAGCTCTTTCACAATTCTTGCTGTTCTCAGTTTTTCTCATAATTTTCTTCAAACTTGACTTTCTGAAATTTTTGTTACTCTATTTCTCAGATCTAAAGCCTAAGTGTGTATCATTTCACAGATAATTTTGTTGCCAAATGTTGGAATCATAATAAAGTTTCTGATTAAATCCAGCAAAAGCTGGATAGATGACCTAAGCTCCAAGTCATCACTGTTTGCCAGTGTTAATTATAAAATCCCCGAGTCAATAACAAGCTCATTTTAATCATTCATTTTCATGTGGTAACACGATGAAAAACTATAACTATCAATGAAAAGTTCTTGCTATTTCTCCAGGACTGTATCTCTGGCATCTGCCATACTTGCTCCTTTTCCTCACATGGTTTTTTCTGATTAGAACAATTTCTTTCTTCCTCTGCATTTATCAGAATCCTAACCATCCTTCAAAGCCTTGTTCAGATTTTACTTCTTGTTTGAGGATTTTCCTTCAGTTGGTTAATTCAAGAAAGCTCAGCGTGTAATTATCCTCTATTTGTTCCCTATAAATCTGTACTGTATGTTAGACTCATCTCTCTAGTCAGGCCATAAATTTTTTGAAGGCAAGATCTATGACTCATACTGTTGTTGTTAAAGATATTTTTCTTATATAATCCCTAAAAAGACTTTGAAAAATTATGTACCACCTCTCATAATTTTAGGTTGATAGGTGGAAATGTACAAAAATAAATAGCTTCAAAAGATATTCTGGCATTTTGTAAATATTGAAATAGTACTAACAGTCAGATGTATCTAAAGGACTCTAAATACTGTTAAGATTGATATCTGTAATCATTCATTTAAAAAACCACATGAATTCTTTTTTAACTGCTGGAAAGTTTGTATTATTCCCTTTTCTCTTTAAAGTTTTTCTGCACATCCCTCATAGAATTTTATCCTTATGTTTTTATGCTTGAAAGTCATTTCTGCATCACATATGTATATATATGTGTGTGTGTATATATATATACATACACACAAACTGAAATTATTTTTTATGAATGAGTTTTATTTTAGAAAAGTCATACATGCACACATCATACTTTGATCATTTTCATACTCTGTCACCTCTTTGCCCTACCCTTGCCCCCAATTTCACATTTTGGGGAGAGTTTCAATATGTACAATATATTTTACTTGTATCATCTCTGTATTACCCAGATTAACATTCCTTCCCCTCCCTTTAATTCCCTTCTTGTTGTGTAGTAAGTTTCCCTTCTACTTGCTCATCATCCTTTTTAGATGCCACATAATAGGGAGAGCATGCAATATTTGGTCTGAGTCAGGTTTAAATGATTCAATCCGATGGTCTCCAGATTCATCCATTTTCTTGCAAATACGGGATTTAGTTCTTCCTTGTGGCTGAGTAATACTCTTGTGTATATACATGCCACATTTTCTTTATCCTTTCATCTGTTGATGGGCATCTAGGCTGGTTCCATAGCTTGGCTATTATGAATGGTGCTGCCATAAACATGGATATGCAGGTATCCCTAGTATGCTTTAATTGCTTTGGGTATATATTAAGGAGTAGTATAGCTAGATCAAATGGTACCTCTATTTTTAGTTGTTTTTTGAGGAATCTCAATACTGATTTTCATGGTGACTATACTAATTTACATTCTCACCAGCAGTGTAAAAGAGTTCCTTCCCCTTTTTTCTGTCCTTGCCTACATACTGTTTTTTGTGTTCTTGGAGATAGCCATTCTGATTGGGGTGATTTATATTTTCCTAATGACCATAGATTTTTTTTTTTTTTTTTTTTTTCCGGCACCGGGGATTGAACTCACAACCTCGCGCCTGCCAGGGCAGGCGCTTAAGGCACTGAGCCTAACTCCCGGCCCTGGATTTTTTGAGGCAGGGTCGCACTATGTAGCTCAGGCTGGCCTTGCGCTCACGTTGTAGCCCAAGCCGGCCTCGAACTCACAATGCTCCGCCTCAGCCTCCCGAGTGCTGGGATTAAAGGCGTGCGCCACCACGCCCGGCCGACCATAGATTTTTTTAAAAATCCATTTTATTCATAGATAGAAAAAAAGAAGAACAAAACTTACAACAAAATTTTCAAGTACATCAATCAGAGCGTAACAATGATACATACCTTGTGCATTGTCATCCCCAAATCATTCACCCAGAGCAACTGTAGATGTTGAACATTTTCTTATATACTTATTTGTCACTTATATTTCTTTTGATAAGTGTCTGTCCAATTCATTTGCTCATTTATTAATTGGGCTACTGTATTTGATTTTTGGCATTTTTTGATTTCTTTATATATTCTAGATATTAATTCTGTTGGAAGAGTAGCTGGTAAAATTTTCCCTTCATTGTGTAGGCTTTCTCTTCATTTTGTTATTTCCCTTGATGTGCAGAAAATTTATAATTTGATGTAATCTCATTTATTGATTCTTGCTATTATTTCCTGTGCTATTAGAGTCCTACTCAGGAAGTCTTTGCCTTTGTGTCTAGCTTCAAGTATTTCCTCTGTTTTCTTTTAGCAGTTTCAAAGTTTCAGGGTTTACACCTGGGTCTTTGACCCATTTTTAATTAATTTTTGTGTACATAGTAAAGAATAGAAATCTAGTTTGAATTTTCTAAAGAACAGTGTAACAATGGCACATACCTTGCGCATCTACTTTTTCTAGCATCATCTGTTAAACAAGCTGTCTTTTCTCCAATGTATATTTTTTGATTCTTTGTCCAGAATCAGATGGCTATTTGTAGTTGCATGATTTTATTTCTGTGTTCTCTATCCCTCTCCATTAGTCTATGTGGCTTTTTTTTTTTTGCCTGTATCTTGCTGTTTTTATTACTGTATCTTTGTAGTATAATTTGAAGTCAGGTATTGTGATACCTCCAAGTCTTGTTCTTTGTGCTTCAGGATTTCTTTGGCTATTCTGGGTCTTTTGTTTTTCCATATGAATTTTAGGATTTTTTTTCTAGTTCTGTGAAGTATGTCATTGGTATATTGATAGGAATTGCATTGAGTCATTAGATCATTTTGGGTAATATGACCATCTTGACAATTATTAATTTTGCCAACCCATGAATATAAAAGATCTTTCCATCTTCCAGTATCTTCTTTAATTTCTTCAGTATTTTGAGGTTTTCATTGTAGAGGTCTTTCACCTTCTTGGTTGTATTGATGCCTAGGTAATTTATTTTATTTGAATCTATTGAGAATAGCATTGTTTTTCCTGAATTTTTTCTAAGGTAGTCCATTTTTTGTTTATGGTGAAGCTATTGATTTTTTAGTGTTAATTTTATGTCCTGCAACATTACTGAGTTCATTTATCAACTCTAAAAAGTCTTTTAGTAGAATCTTTAGGGTCTTCTAAGTATAGAATCATATCATCTGCAAACAAGGATAATTTGACTTCTTTTTTTCCCATTTGTATCCCTTTTATTTTTACTCTTGCCTAATTACTGTAGCTAAAATTTCAAGAATTATATTGAATACAACTGATGTGAACGAATGTCCTTGCCTTGTTCCTGATGAGATTGTTTTTCTAAATTTTTCTTGAGAAAGATTTTAAATGCTAAAATATTTCTTCTAGATTGATGTATTACAGTTATTGCTAGTACACAATCTATCAAAACCACATGAATGCATTACAGATTTTTGTAAGTACTTATCAAAACATAAAGAATATAATTTTATTGGAAATGCTTGCTTTTATGAACTACATGGGACTATTCATTTACACACATATAAATATTACTTATTGCTAGATATAAGCAAGGTTTAGCATAATTCTTTCTGCTTTATATTTTTATAGATGTAAATGCTGTGAAAACTTGACATAAATTATAAGTGGGAATAGGAATTTCTTTATTACAACACTGTCAATCAAGTCTATGAATTCCTTCCAAGTAATATGCCAAAATTATATAGTGATTTATTATAAAAATATTTTTCATCTCTTGTTGACTGTTAACTTGATTAAATCTTTCTTCAGTGTTATTGAAACCAGAGTGAGCAAATGTCTTACTTAAAAAAAGATTTGTTAAAATAGTCATTAGGAGTCATTTACTTTCTCAGTTTCTGGGAATAAAACCAAAAACTCCTTTACTGAAGTTTATCAAATAGTTATTAACCTGTTATGCTTTAATGAAACACAATATAGTCAGAAACTCTGAGGAATATAATGATATTAATTGAATATACAATATAATACTTTTTTACAAAATGATTTTATTATAGATATACTTTAAATATATTTTCATCAATTCATTAGCATATGCATTCAGTTAATTCAGCTTTTGGAAAATATCTTATAACCTAGTTAACAAAGCCAACTCTTATTGTGAAAAGTCAACCACAGTGTAACCCAATACTCAGTATAATTAATATGTACTAATATGAAAAAAACCTAGTCAGATTTAAAGACCCCCCAAAAATGTGTTATTTATTCAAAGAAATATAAAAATAAATATTCACACTCCTGAATTTTTTTTTCCTAAGATGGATAGCTCAACCTTGAAACTTCTTCATGAGTTTGTTGCTTTGATACACTATAGGTTTTTGTTGCTTTGCTCTCAAGGCATTCTTAGGCATTCTTTAACAATAGAGGATAAAAAGCACAAGAACATTAAATAAAACATCACCTGTCCTGCTGCCCCATACCATATCATGGGATATCTGAACACTAAACATGCTGGTATGGACCAAAATACCTTGTCACTGCTTATGCCATACTTTGCCCTTACAAGAATATGTGTGAGACAAGGTGCTTTGGGTTTCTTGTGACTTGATTAAAGGAGGACCCCCTAATTTGTGTGTGTCATGTGTGTATTTTTTAAACTGTTGTTTTGGTGACTTAGAGGTTCTTATGCTTTGGGAAGAAGCACTATAAGTTGAATGAAGAATATGTCTTTGTTCTGCAGAGTTGGAGGAAATCTATTACAAGTGGAAAGGGGAAAGAACTAACCCGATGCCTCTAGACAGTTGCATTGTAAGGGAGATGAGCTTTTTGGAAAGAACGTGTGAAGATGTGGATTTGGAAGTTGATTCCTTTAAAATGGGCTATGCTCACCTAGCCCCTGGGAAGTCTTTTCATACTCCCAATAGTGTACATACAAAAATTTGAAGATACCTTTGCTGTAGTACTTCTTATTGTATACAATAATATGCTGACAGAGCTGGTGGTGATACTTTTAGAGATAGACTTTGTTTTGTGGTGCTGTGATTGAACTCAGGACCTCACACGTGCTAAGTAAACATTCTACCCCTGTGCTATACCCCAGAACAACAGTAAAGTTTTTAGAGTTGGTACTGATCATAATTAACATAGGAAGGCAAAGATTCAGGCTTCAAAAATATTAAATTGGTAAATATAATTAAGTAGAAATACCAGTTTATTTTCATTGATGTATTTTGCCTTTTATGTTTAAATTAAAATTTAAAAATTGCATTTCTTACCAAATAATTATACATTTCCAATTAGAAACTCTTAGAATATATGAAATTTGCACTGTAGTAATAAAGTTCTTTAAATATTAGATTAATTATAATTGTCATTCATGCCTTGTTAAAAATTCACTTGAATAATCTCCACATTTCCCAATTCAATTTTCTATATTATACCTACTGCTATATTATACTTTATAAAAAGTGTTTTAAATAATAAAGCTATAATAGAATTGTTGATAATGGGAAAGGGCTAGAATTTTGGGTTGTATTTTGAAATCATTCTTGAACTTACCAAACATATCAAAGTGATTAATACAGATTACCATTGGCATGTGATGTATATTTAGTAGATAAAATGATCTTTTGAAGGGTTTAAACTCACAAATTATGAGCTAATATAAAATCTTACTGTTTTATGCCAAAGTAAAATCTTAGCTTTATTGTTGACAGAAAACGCTTCCAAGGCAAGACTGAAACAAGACCAGTGCCAAGACATTCAGTTGCCTGTGGAAACCATGTTGTCCCAGGAAACCCTGCTACCTCTAGAGGACAATGCTTGGAAATCAACAGACGTAAGTCCCTGCTATAGTTTGGTCTTTTGTTTTGTTTTGTTTTGTTGCTGTATAACAAATTACAAACCAACTTTGCACCTCAAAACAATACCAGTTTGTTATCTTACACTTCTGGAAGTTAGAAGTCTGACCTCACCTCACTGGGCGAAAGTCAGTACCTGCTGGGCTTTACTGGAGCACATGTGTTTCCTAGCTTTGTGTGTTCTAAGAGAAACTGCATTTGTATTTTCACTCTGTTTTTGGTGTTTTTTGTTATATTGGTTTTAAAATATGAATACGGTCAAGTTAGTGGTTTTCTTTAGGATTTGCACTTTTTAAATTTTTTAAAGAAATTCTTATCCTGTTGTAATAAAAATCTCATTTTTTCTAAGTGTTGAGGTCCTATGTCTTCTAATACTTTGTAGTATAAGATAGAGTTCTTATTTTATTTGTGCCCTTGGAATAGACAATATTTAACTTATTGAGTAGCACATCTTTCTCTACTCACTTTAAAAGCCTTTTGTTATGAAATAATTGTAGAATCACAGGAAGTTATAAAAATAGTAGAGTCCTGTGTGGCCCTTCACCTAGGTTCCCCAGTGTCAACATCCAATATAGCTGTCATGTGTCAAAACCAAGAAACACATTGGTATGTCAGTACTAATTCAACTGCAGACCTTATTCAATGCTTAGTGGTTTTTTTTGGTGGGGGAGTTCCCCTCTGTGGCACCTTTTTTTTTTTTTCTGTGGCACCGGGGATCAAACTCACAACCTCATGTCTGCCAGGCAAGCACTTAAGCCACTGAGCCAAACTCCTGGCCCTAGTTTTTTGTTTTTTGTTTTTTTGTTTTTTTTTTAAGAGAAAATGGACACAGAAAAGAGAAGCAAAAAGCAAGAGAGACAAACAAACAACAACAACAAATCCGATACGATAACATTTTAGGTTTACAAAATGAGATGATTGGAATTTGACAATAGTTGTAATATTGCATATCGTTACCTTCAAAGGGGTTGTTCAGATTATCAGATATAGACATGTAGAATTGATCTAATCATATGAGTATTAACTGTTCTTTTTCAATAGCTAATGCATTTAGTAATATAGTCATTTTAACTATCTTATGTATACCTATTTATAAATTTATGTCTTTTTCCTTTTCCCTTCCTTCTTTCCTCCTTTCCCCTTAGAATACCTCTTGTTGTCTTTAAAATAACTGCCCATATCATCAGGCCTAATATAATCAAACAAAATAGTTCAGAATAACACCAATAAAAAATAAAACAATGGTCACAGAAAAGAGAAACAAAAAGCAAAAGGGACTAACAAACAACAACAACAAATCTGATACTGTAATAAGTTTACAAAATAAGATGATTGGAGTTTGACAGTGGTTGTAACATTGTATATCGTTACCTTCAAAGGGGTTGCTCAGACTGACAGATATAGACATGTAAAACTGACCTAATCATATGAGTATCAACTGTTCTCTCTCCATAGTTAATGCATTTAGTAGTATACTCATTTTAACCATCTTATGCATACCCACATATAAATCTATGTCTTTTTCCCTTTCCCTTCCTTCTTTCCTCCTTTCCCCTTGTAATACCTCTTGTTATCTTCAAAATAACTGCCCATACCATCGAGCCTAATATAATCAAACAAAATAGTACAGAATAAAACCAATAAAAGATAAAACAATGGAAGCAATACATAGTAATACATTGATTTCTATAATACCTCATATTATCTTCTAAGCAGTTGCCTATATCATCTGTTATAATCAAACGAACCAAAATTGGTTAAAATCCCTCAAAACAGAACAATGAAAGCAATACAGGGTTTCAAAACAAGGTGATCAAATATCAAAGGCTACCGTAATATATTTTGTTATCTTTGAAATAGCTGTCTGTGTCATCATATATAATGAAATTAGGCAGGTCGAGATAGAATAAGATCGAACTAAACAGCTCATTGAAAATAATACTGGACTCAAATCCCGATGATGCATTATTCAGTTGTCTGCCCCGCTCAGTGATATCCCTCTGCCGCTGTTTCTGGAGCTGTGGACATTTTTATCTCTCTCTAAAATGTCCTTCAGTGTTCTTTGTAGGGTTGGCTTGGTTGTCATAAATTCCTTTAGTTGTTCTTTGTCACGGAAGTATCTTGTTTCTACGTTGATTTTGAAAGATAGTTTTGCAGGGTACATCAATCTTGGTTGGAAGTTGTTTTCTTTCAGGGCTTGAAATACTTCACTCCAACCTCTTCTTGACCTGATGGTTTGTGTTGAGAAGTCTGTCGTGATTCTGATGGGTTTTCCTTTGTAGGTGATCTGGTTTTTTTTCTCTAATAGCTTTTAATATTCTGTTTTTGTGTTAGTTTCTGGGATCTTGATTATTATATGTCTGGGTGTAGGTATATTTTGGTTATGGTTAGCTGGAGTTCTATATGCTTCACTTATCTGAAAGTCACTTCCTGTTTCCATGCTTGGAAAGTTTTCTGAAATTATTTCTATAAATAGGCTTTTAATTTGTTTTATATTGACCCCAGCTTTTTCACACACACCTTTTATTCTTAAGTTACGTTTCTTTGGGTTGTCTTGCAGCCATTGTATTGTTACTTCCAGGTTTCTTGTTATTTTTAAGAGATCTTTCCTTTCACGATCACAAGCTACAAACCTGTCTTCAAGGTTTGAAAGTCTATCTTTAGTTTCCTTCAGGTGGTTTTGCCAACTTTCATTGGAGTTTTTGATTTCCTGATAATCTCTTTGAATCTGTTTCATGTATTCTAAATCTTTTTTGTATTGTTCATTCCAGGTTTCCCTCATTTTCCTATGCTTCATTTTTTCATCTATGTCTCCTTTAGAAATGCTTAGCAATTCTTTTATTATGTTTTTGATTTCTTCTTTTAGTTGAGTTAGTACTTCTGTTCTAATTTCTTTTATAGCCTCATGAAGTTGTTTCTTTACTTCAGTTGTCATCACCTCAGAGACTTTAGTTGTGGGACTCCCAACCTCTTCTGTGTTTGTTTCTCCTGGGTTTGTTCTGCTTGGATTGGAGGCCAGATACTGCCCTTTGTTTTTTTGTCTTGACATATTCCTGGATTGTTCTGGACAAGTGTGTACCGGGAATTTTGGTATTACTTGCATTGTCTGTAATTTCTTAAAGTTAGACTGGTTCTTCTAGCCAGTGCTGATTATGAACATCTGATGTTTACCACTGGGTGCGCTGTTACAGCGCTGTCCGCTGCCTTTCCCCAGCCCACCTCAACTCCCTGATGTCTGGGACAGTGTGCGGGGGCGGGGCCACAGCCTGGGAAGCTGGGCTGGTTATCCGCGGATCTTCTGCTATCACCCCTAGGGCACGTGTGGAGCTGTGGTTTCCAGACCAAGCTGGTCACTTGCTGGAACCCTCCGGGGCTTGGTTGAAGCGCCCCCCACGGCACTGTGCCCAATCAGGAGCGGCTCCAGCCCCAAAATGACTGTCAGTCCCTCACTCTGCCTCGCAGGGGTTCGGGGTCTGTACACTCACCGTCAGCCAGTCCAGTTCTCCAGGTCTGCTCCCCCTGTCCACTGCCACTCTCCTCTGACGCTGCCTCTCTGGGCAGAGGCCGCAGCACTCTGATCATGTGTCCCCAGGTTCCAGCGACTCCTTTCACAGAGTGGGTCCAGCTCCGGGCAGAGACGCCGCCAGCTACCGCCCTCCTTGTCTAAGTGCCTCTTTCCACTCTTTCTGTGGGCTTCAATTCTCGCTTTAGAGTCTTCCTTGGTCCAGAGGACCCACCTCCCTCCTTCTTGTCTTCCCTATGTTGCTATATTCCAGCATCTGGACGGTATCTTTCAGGGAGGCCACTTACCCTGCTGTTTACCATTCCCTGGCCCTAGTTTTTGTTTGTTTGTTTTTGTTTTTTTTCCCTGTGGCACCGGGGATTGAACTCACAGCCTCACACCTGCCAGACAGGTGCTTAGCCACTGAGCCAAACTCCCGGCCCTAGTTTTTTGAGGCAGGGTCACACTATGTAGCTCAGGTCGGCCTTGTGCTCGTGTTGTAGCCCAAGCCACCCTCAAAATCACAATGCTCCACCTACCTCAGCCTCCTGAGTGCTGGGATTAAAGGCGTGCACCACCACGCCTGGCCTCCTGGCCCTAGTTTTTTGAGATAGGGTCACACTATGAAGCTCAGGGCCGGCCTTGCTCTTGCATTGTAGCCCAAGCTGGGCTCGAACTCACAACACTCCTCCTACCTCAGCCTCCTGAGCGCTGGGATTAAAGGCGTGCACTACCATGCCCAGCTAATCCTTAGTTTTTCAGTTCAATATTTAGGATTTTTTAACCTACATTTGCATGTTTGTGTATGTGGTTCTATGCAGTTTTAGCACATACACCTTTGTGAGCCAGCTCCACACACAGGATACAGAATTCTTCCATCTCCACAAAAGGAGTCCTTAATGCTACCCATACTTAATCTCACCCTCTGGCAATAACTATCTGTCCTGCACCTCTTTTGTATTTGGGTTGTTGTTGTTTCTAGAGTGTTACATAAATGAAATCAGACCATGTATACCTTTTGCAATTGTATTTTTCTTAGTGTAAATCTCTTGAGGTCCATTCAGGTTGTTGTGCTTAGCAGTAATTTTTTTATTGCTGAACAGCGCCACATTATAAAACTGTACTACAGTTTCTTCAACAGTTTTCCTGATGTAGAATGTTTGGGTATTTCTGACTTCTGGTTTCTTCTGAAAAGTTACTGTGAATGTTCATGTACAGGATTTTGTGTGTGGAGTTTTCATATCTGTAGGATAGATGTCCAAAAATATGATTGCTGGGTTGTATGCTAAATTTCGTAAGAAACTCTCCAGCTGATTTCCAGAGTGGCCATACCCTTTTGTATTCCCATCACCAATGTATGAGAGATCCAGTTTCTCTGCATTCGCACCAATTTTTGGTATAATATATTACTCCTATTTGCATTTAAGTTGTTACAATAGTTTTATAGTGATATCTCATTGTGGTTTTAATTTGCTTTTCCCAAATGACTAATGATGTTGAATATCTTTTCATGTGCTTATTTGGACCATTATAAATTTTCTTTAGTGATACATATGTTCATATCTTTTGACAATTTTCTAATTGAATTGTTTGATTTTTACCATTGAATTTTGTGAATTCTTCATATATTCTGGGTACAAGTCCTTTGTTAGATTGTGATCTGCATGTATTTTCTTCCTGTCTGTGGCTTTTCTTTTAAACAATATCTTTTATTAAAAAGTTTTACATTTTGATAAA
>RJWM01042719.1:0-14191 GCA_004363535.1 Dasyprocta punctata
AAAACCTGAACTTAAACCAGTGTGTGATGTGATTTAATCTGGGTGCTCCATGGAGCATGTGCATGTGGAACGCACTGGAGGATAGAAAGACCTGAGGAGAAAGGGGAGGTCACTGTTGGGGGGGCTGCCCCTGGGTGGAGAATGCTGACTGAGCCCTCAGAGAGTTCAGCACACTTTGTGCTCCAGGCCAAGGTCCTGTGACTCCAGGACAGGACATGGGAGATGGGAAGGAGCTGGCTGGGAGCTGGATGTGCTCTCAGATGAAGGACGGCTTTGGGGAGATGGAAACCAACAAGCAGTTTCCAGGCATAATGGAGTGAGGGTCACCTGCACCATGTATGTGTGCACATGTGCTTAACACACGACAGAAATTCACAGTACATGGACACATCAATGTCAGATTCCTCATTCAAATCAATTTCCATTCTCCATTGGCTCATCTTTCAAATTTTAGCCCTTGCATCTCTGTTTTGGCTCATTTTGGGCTTTATCAAAGCTGAGCTCAGTACTGCTGTCTGGAAATTCTGGAACTCCTCAACACAGAGTCAATCGATATTTCCCGCCAGGACCCTGAAGACTCATATTATCATGACACATGACATTTCCAGATTTGCAGGCTGATTTCAATGCTACAAAAGCACTTATAAGGCCAAAAACAAACCTACTGACTGCAAAAAGACATCAAATGTTTGACCCTGGAGATATTTACCAAAGAAATTTTTAAAAGTTAAAAGATTTTTAAGAATGACAATGGTAACAATAAAATCAAAGTCTGTTACTTCATGACAGAGGACAAATGCTTGGAGAGCAGTACTATTCAATGCTATTGAAAACTGTATTATTTTCATCTCTATTTATACCATCTAAACATAAAACTATTGCTTTCAGGAGATCCACTAAAACTCCAAAAACATCATGCCTGCCTGTCCACTGAGAAAGAAATATTTCCTTCTGTACTTTATCATTTTCTTTGCTATTCTCTGAAAAAGAACAGAAATTATATTGTCAAATTCTAAAAGTAGTTTCAGATGGAAAAAAGAACAAAGTTTCTTAATCGTTCTTATTACCATTGACATTTCCAATGAAAGCACTGATTTTTCCAACCACATGTTTAAGGCACAGGAAGAGCAGACTGTGCAGACAGCTTAGGGACATTTCTCTCAAAGTCTAGAAGCAACAACTTTCTTTTTAGAAGAAAATCCATTAGACACAATGTAAGCCAGACCACCATAACACTGCATATTTAGTCCTCAATTCGCAGTTATTGTAGTGTGAAATTTCGCAGCCAAAATTTCTGCATCAGCTTCAGAAAGCAGGAAGCCCCCAAAGCCCTCTCTCAAGCCATGAGACTCATTGACAAACCTCACCAAGACTGATAAGTGCTCTTCCCCTGCCACATCCACCACGTCCTCAGTGACGATGGGAAATAAGTGTGAGGCTGTCACTTCCCTGAGGGCTCCTCCAGCTCTCACAGATCTCCAGCATCTGCTTCTGCTGTTTTTGTACAGAAAAGCGTGTTCAGGTCTGTGTTCACAAAGTGTTTTCTCAAGACCCCTCTCCAGAAGTTGTCTGGCACCCCAACAATGCTTGACAGTTATCTAGCATGGGAGACCTTCTGGAATTCCGTCAGTCTCATGCCCATCCAGAGGTATGTTATCTTTTCCCATAAGAATCAAAATTTGAAAGAGAGACTTCAGATAGTCTTTGTTTTGCCTGTCTTCAAGGGCTGAAGATGAAATATCTTCATCCCGCTCATCACCTACCATTGCAGCCCTGGGATTCTGAGCATTGCTATTGTTGGTTTCTTTAGGTTTCTGTTCCTCATCCAAAGTTTTGTACTTTCTTTTCTGTTTCAGCATCCTGACTTCATCTTCACTCAAGTGGCTTATTCATTTTCTGCATCTACTATGTGGATTGTTCAAATGTCTAGTAAGATCAAGTATTACTAGTATTGCACTTTCTCTATGAAGGGTGCTATCAGGCCTCACTCAACAGATCACAAAGTTCACATAGGTTTTTTCTTTCTATTAAATGAAAAAAATAAAGGGAGAGAAATGACTTACAGGAGGGTGAAGAGCAAGGGGAACCCAGGCCCTCACCAGGTAAAGACTCCTCAGGTCCTTGGCACAGCTGCTCCTGTGGTGGAACCGTGGGAGGGCTGGGTCCTGAGTACTCTGTTCACTGTGTGTGCTTCACGGTGGTCCTGGTATCCTCTGGGGGCTCTCAGTGTTTTCTGGTGTAACCAAGCATGTCATGTTAGTCATGATAAGCCCAGAACGTAAGCTTGTATCTGGGCTCACACCGACATCTCACTGTGAATTCCATTTTCCAAGCACTTTCCAAGGTTCCCCCAAACTTCCTCACGATCTGGTCCTCATAGCCACAGTAGAGTCATGTTTATACTCATAGTTGATGAAATGAGTTTGTGCATATGAAAATGTGCCCTGTTAAAATAAGCATTTGTAACTGAGAGACTCCGTAGGGAAGGACAGAATGATGAATGCAGACACTATAAAATTTTATTATATGTGGAGGAAGTCACACACGCTAAGAGGAAAGCCGGCCTTAACATTCCTCTGCCCCTCTACCTGCCCCTGTATCGCACACTGAACTCTGCATGTCCTGATCGTGCGCTGCACTTCCCACACACCTGTGCAGAGGTGTTTGTGTCTGAGCACAGCTTAAGGGCCCACATTTTTTCTCTTGCACAATACCACACAGCCATTCCTAGGTGGTCAGGTTGTTTATTCGCAGATTCAGTGTGTTCTTCGCACTTTCTCTGAGACTTTGATCTGGCCCTTCTCAGAGTCTGAATAGTATGCACAACTACTGCAAAGACTGACGGATGACATCCACTCCAGCCCCTGGCGCGGAGCTTTCCAAAACCGATACGTGTAGTACCCACTAAGGTGAAGCCAGAGGATGCACAGGAGAGTCCCGACATCTGCTCCAGGCTGCACCAGACCTGCTTCAACTCCAGCAGCTGCACTCAGCGTGGACACCTGCAAACACAGAGATGGTGTACTCCGAAGGCTGTCACGCATGCCCGAGGTATACCCCACTCATGTCCAATCACACGACCAGTATCTCTTATTCCCTATAAATCACATTTTAAAAGAGCAACAAGAAATTCTGTATCATTTTTGTTGTTTATTTTCTTTTATTCTTTTTTTAAATAAAAGAGCAAGGAATACAGCTCAGTGCAAATTCCATGGTGATCTGTCTGTGTTCAGCCCTGATCACCTAGTGGGAACTGATGAGCGTCTGTATTGGTCGATACACTGTGTCAACTTGAGAAGTTTACACGTTTAACTAAGTGACTCAGCAGGATCCAATGTCTCAGCAAGGGGCCAGGATCATCACTTTGTAAACATCCTCGTCCTGTGTAAGAGTAGGGCCCTGAGATGGTGTGACTGCTGGCTTTAGGCACATGCAGAATGCCAGAATTATGTGGGTGACAAGGCTTCCACCTTGATTTGTGAAGGCCAGGGAGGCCAGGCTGTGTGCCTCTGGGAAAGCTGTGTGTGAAGCAGAAGATGCAGTGGAGATGCCAGAAGTTTGGAAAAGCCTGGAACATGAATTATCTATGGAACACTGCAAGGAGGGAACAAAACAGGACCAGAGAGAAGCTATGGGAGTTATAACCACCAGAAGAGCCATCAAAGTGGAGGCACTGAAGGCCTTTGGATCTCACTACATGTCACAGATTGCTTCAGATGCTGGACAAGTAACTACAGGATTTAGTATTTGCCCTGCTGGATTTTGGATTTGCTTTGGTCCCAATCCTTGGTATCCTTCTGTTTGGAAATTTTGGAATGAAAATATTTATCTTGTGCCTTTGAATATTGGAAGTGTTTAACTTTTCATTTGTACAAGCATTTACAGCTAAGATTTTACCTTACATCTCAGAGGGGATATGAGAGTTGAACTTTTCAGCAATGCTGAAACTGTTAAGACTTTGGTAACTCTTGCAGATGAAATAAATGGCTTTTGAATAAAGGGACATTCATCAGTGGGGGGCAGGGTCAAAATGTCTAATGTAATATAATACTGATAGACTTGTACTGGTTCTTAAGGATTTTTAAACCTGTATTATAAAGTTCAAGCTTTGAAATGATAGAAAAAAGAATATCTTTATAAGTGGAAACAGGTTTAAAATAATGTGCCTGGTTTCCAAGTTGACAAGGGGGGATTTTATGGTTGATACGTTGTGTCAACTTGAGAACTTCAGAAGTTTACCTAAGTAACCCAGCAGGCACCAGGGGCCTCACTTGGTAAATTTCCTCACGGTGCCCAAGTGGGGAGCAGGGAGGTGGTGGGAGTGCTGCACCCGCCCTACGGCCCTGGGTTGCTTACAGTGAAAGGGAGAAAAAGAGGCTTGCTGCCCTCCCTTTTGGTGCTGTTGTCACTTTTGCTTCTTCTGCCAACTTGAACTGTCGTCCTTGTGCCCCGCCACCCTACCCTGCTGCCAGCTGATTATGGAGTGGAACCTCCACAAACTGTGGGCTAAAAAAACTTTCCTTCTTTAATTTGGGGTGTTGGATATTTTGTCCCAGCTTTGAGAGAAGAGCAATAAGATAGCAAGTAAGGTTGGGCTCATCTCCATAGATGCAAGTGCAGAGCGGAGTGCTTTCCGTCAGAAGACGGAGGCCCTAAGTGTATGCCCTCCTGCTACAAAGTAGATTCAGTGCCTGGGAGTCTGAGAGACTGTACTGACCACAGCAGACGTGAGTGTGTTGGCAGACACTTGGAGGCAATGACAATGCTGAGGACAAGATAATGCTTTCCTGTTTGTGTTGTTATAAATATTTGACATTCAGTTTATCCAAGGTCTGTATGTTCCAATAACTAATACATGAAGTTAATTTCCTACATTAATCTGACAAGTATGAAGCAGCAGAGTGATAGAATCTCTATGTGACATTTAAAAGAGCTTATATCTAATTAAAAATATCACACATTTGGTCTGCAATCCTTACAACACTGCTGTACAAATCTCTCAACTATTCCAAGTCAGAATCCAAGTGCTTAGTGATGTTTAGCACACTCTTCTTTCAATGACTGTACATGGCACGCTTTTTCTGCATTCTAATTCTTCTATCAATGTTTGTAGAGTGAAGAATTCTTTGAAGTATTATGACTATGCAATAATTTATGTTTATTATGTTGGTATTATAATTTATAAAATTCTTTATTTTGAATGATTTTTCTTTTAATATTGTATAATTGACATTTGTTTGAATCAAAATATACAATTTGTTAAGTATTGTCTTAACTTTCACAATTATCATGAGGAATCAGTTTCTTCAGTCCTCTACCAGTTTTCTGAAGTTTCCTCTTCCTATCATTTCCCTTATTCCACTCTGTCAAGGGGCCGATATGGTATTTAAGCTACTCAGTATCGGTTTTCATTATTTAAAGTTTATAAAAGTGGAAGCATATAATATGTATATTCTTTCATTACTGAAGTAAGAATGAGTGTTTATAAATTTATTCATGTTTGACATATTATACATGTATTGAACTCAAAAAGAATTTTGTCCAATCAATGTAATTTCCAGGACTTTCTTGTTTGCTTTCTTGCTTAGTGAAGATACACACACTGAGAAACATATCCTTCTTCATACAAGAGCACTAACACGTATGTTAAATACCCTGCCAATTGTCATGTTTTCTTCTTTAATTCAGGTAATTTGGGTCTATATCAAAGAACATGCCTGAGTCAAAATTACCACAAGTTTTCTAGTAGATAAATGTTGAACGTTGGTCCCATTTCTTAAATTGAAACATCCTCCAATTTACAGAACGGGATGGGGAATGACACCAGACCATGGAAGAGGATTGTGTTTTGTTAAATTAGAGATAAGAAGCAGGAAAGATTGATAGGGGACCAGAATATCTAATGACAGGTAACTGTATTTTACTCTGTTCATAAAAATGAAAGCATATTTTTCCTTGTTACATCCTCTCAGACACACTAGGATCTCCTGTTTTATGGAAAATCTCATCTGTCTTCACATTTACTTCTTTCAAAGGCTTAAATCTGTTCAGGTTAGGCTCAGCATAATTATTTTACATTTAGTTTGTTTTATTCTGTAGGGGTGCTGGGCTCAGCTGAAATCAGACATCTTCTATAATTATGGCTTAATACTTGCACCTTGGTCAGCATTTCATGTAGATAAGAGCTTGAACACCCTGAGGGCATTAGCACTGCTCCTATTTACCATGTTTCAGGTCGCTGATCCCAACATTTCTCAGGAGAAATTTAAATGCCCTATAATTACGTGAAAATATATTCCACATGTTGGTCAGAGAAATTTAAGTCAAAACAATCCTGAGACTCTTCATTGTTCCTGAAGGAATGCTGCAATCAGGAATTTAAAAAAAAGCAAGAAATGACATTGAGTGTTCCGGTCAAATTTCAAGTTTCTACATTATTAGTGAAAATATACATGGTACAGCCAGTGTAGATATTGGTGTATTGATGCCTCAAAAACATGAAATTAGAAACTCCATTTGATGCAGATATTATCCCCAGTTATAAAGACACACCAGCGTGAATTTTGCATATGCATATGGTAGAGCAAGTCATGCCAGCTAAATGTTGGAAGAATTTTAGGTTATGCGGGGAATGTCTATGAGGTGACTGGGGACCCGGCACTTTATATCTCACTTTTGGCTTCACAGAGAATATGGGGTGACCACGTCTTCTCCACCACTGCTCCCACTGTGATGTACTGAGCTGCCACAGGTCCAAGGTAACAACACAATGTGAAAATAGAACAAAGCCTACAGAATCCTAAGCTAATAAACCTGCATCTTTTAAAGTTGATTTATCACTGGTATTTGTTTCAGCAAGAGAAACCTGGCTGATATAATAGCTGTGTACACATGACAGTATTATGTTTTCCATTGATTGACAAGGTATCTCTTTATTTATTTGTGTAACTTTTCATTTGTTTCACCAGTGTTTTATAGTTTTCATTACATCAATGCATCAACTTTGGGTTAAATTGGTTTCTAGCTTATTTTATGTTGCGATTGCAATTTAATTGTCTTACTTTTTTGTTGTTTTTGTTGTCTTTCTGAGGCAGGGTCTCACTGTGCAGTTCAGGCTGGCCCCAAACTCGCTTGGTAGCCCAAGCTGGTCTCATATTTGTAAAATCCTCCTTCCTTGGCCTCGTGAGTTTTTGGACTACTGGGTGTGCCGTATCTCCTGGCTAAATTCTTTTATAATTTATATCAAAAACTTCACTGAAGGCATCCAGAAGGTTGATTTTTGTAGTTTGATTTTGTGTTATTTTTCCTGAATTTGTTTTGAGTTTTATCATTTGTGATGGATTCTGTAAAATTTCCGAACATATATTTATGTCATCTGTAAACACAAAGCTTGAATTCTATGTTCCCAGTGGCTTTAGGTTACTTTTCTTCCCTTACTTTTTTTTTTTGTATGGGGGACTGAACTCACAATCTCAGACCTCCCAGGAAAGCTCTTGAACCACTGAGCTAAATTCACAGGCCTCCCTCACTTTTCAGATGAGAACTCCCAGGAGAACACTTAATAGAAGTCATGGAATTGGTCATCCTTCCTTGTTCTTTCTTCATTTTAGGGAAACAGGATTTTTCCCTTTTTTCCATTCAGTATGGTGTTACCTGTGTGTTGGTTCTTTAGTGTCAATTGTATGTTTTTCTACAGAAATCTCTTTGAGACATTTTATCACTGATAGATGTTGAATTTAACCATGTTTTTTCAGCATTATTTGATATGATTCTATGATTTTTGTTATGTAGTCTCTTAGTTTTTACATATATTTAATTCTTTACCCAAAGTGAACACTTATTTGCCTTTCATTTATTTTATTTTGCAACTTGAGAAAACACTCAGAAATGAAATAAATCAGACTCACATGTATAAACATCATAGAGTTTCCCTAGTGTAAGAAACAGAAAGGGAAATAAGATCCAAAAGTATGACAGCTATTGTGAAAGTGAAAGGGGAAGAAACTGCTCCTTTTTATTCTATAAGAAGTTCCCATAGATGGTGGTAGGTCAGGCTTAATTGTATTCAAATTTTTAAAAATATTTCTGTTATAAAATAATTCTTTTGAGGAATTTTTCTCTGAGGAATGTTCATCAGAGATATTTTCTCACAGCATTCTTTTGTAATTGTTCCTTTTACTAGCTGGATTGTAGCTTAATAAAATGAGTGTGGAGTAATATTTTTCAGTTCATTACTAAATATGTTTAAGAAGGTAAATGCAAAGGTTTATCAGCCAAACAATACATACAAATATATGTATATCACATGATATCAAATCAATATGCGTACATGAATGTGTTAAGAATCAATAAAATAAATTCAAACAAAAATGAAGAAAATATTTTGGAGTAGACTTGTAATAGTTGGAATTATTTTTTATTTGATAAAATTTAGCATATATTTCATGAAATTCTATTTTTTTGAAGAGAGTGTCCTTTTATTTCATATTCTTTTTCATTACTAGTCATAGTTCTATTTAGATTTTCTTTCTTTTTTGGTTGATGTTTGGCAGATTATGTAAGTTCAGGAATTTATCCAGTTTTGTAGTTTTATGTTTAGTCATAGCTGCTGAAAACAAATTAAGACAGCCGGATCACACTGCATATCCAACTGCAGTTTCATGAGGAAACTCCCTACACATAATATAAATATAGTTTTGTCAGCAATAATTCATGTTCCCTCCAAAAATGCACTGGGTTCCATTTCTTCAACATACTTTACAACATACTTTACACTTGCTATTTTTCATCTTCTTAACAGTCATTGAAAGAAATGTTATAGCATTATTTCTTGAAATAAATATCTTTTGTCAACTACTATCTTACACAATGTAAAAAATAAAATCGCACATGCGTCTGTTTCAAATTATGGTAATGCAGTTAATCTACTTTGTTCATGGTGTTAGAGTGTATCTTCCTCTGTTTACTCTGTCAGAATCAATTTCTTAGACAAAGAGGTCATATTTGATCCATTGACACTAAAATTTAAAATGGTAAAATTCTGTGGTGGATGCAATTTTAACTCCTGTCAAATAACTGACAAGGGAGGAGGGGACTTTGTGACAGTTCGACAAGCACAATCCGTTCTGACATCACATCCCGTGTTAAGAAAGCAATTTTACTTTTGCCTTACTAATGTTCTTTTTTATTTTCCATAAATTTGGAAATGCACATAAAATATATATAATTTAAAACATCTGTCAATTTAGAGGAAAAAATCAGTGTTCTGCACAAGAACGAGTCACAAAGATTCTTCACGTGTTACCACGGTATGCACAAGTCATACCTGATCCTCCTCTGAGCTCTGGGTAATGGACCCGAATCATGGGATTCAACCAAAGGGTCTTGTCTTCCACTTTAAGAAAGAAGATTAAAAATAAAACAAAACAGACGAGATAATAAAAAATAAGGAAAATTATATAAATTATTTTAAAAGACAGATGAGTTCTGAGTTTGACAGATGTTATCTGTTGGAAGGAATGCAAGATTGAAGTTGGTAAATGTTTTATTCATTACCAAGGCTGGGCTCACTCGTGCCTGTATTCTAAATACCAAAACTGATGGCGAAAACGGAATATCACTCAGATGTCTTTTGCATTGGAAAACATTTTACCACGTTGCCTGTGTGTCCTCAGGTTCCAGTCCTGGTGACCAGCGAAGACTCGTTTTTTTTACTTCAAAAATGACATTTGAACATGTGTGTGGGTGAGAGTATCTCTTAGCATTAAATCAAATTTCTGGTTCAGGAACATGGAAGATAAGCACAGACTCATGAACGCAGGGTCTCCCGGGGACCATGTCACATGGACCGGAAGCTTCTCGTCCCGACAGGAAATCAGACTGCTCCGCCCTCTGCACCGTCCTGGGCAGAGCTGAACTCCGTATGTCCTGTGCGCCCCCTGCCGGTCCTGAGCACCACAGCTGGGAGGTTTGTGTCCGGCTCACACTGAAGTCCTCTCACTGTGTCTCCTGCACAGTAGTACACGGCCGTGTCCTCGGTTTTCAGTTTGCTCATTTGCAGATACACTGTGCTTTTGGAGTCATCCCTGGAGATGGTGAATCTGCCTTTCACGGATGTAGCATATTCTGTTGTGTAACTACTAGCCTTGTTTCTAATACGAGCAACCCACTCCAGCCCCTTTCCTGGAGCCTGGCGGATCCAGCTCACGTAGTATTCACTGAAGGTGAATCCCGAGGCCACGCAGGAGAGTATCAGGGATCCCCCAGGCTGCACCAAGCCTCCCCCGGACTCCACCAGCTGCACCTCAGCCTGGACACCTGCAAACACAGAGACATCCTGATCAGGAAACTGTCACACGTGTTTACTATTTATCCCACTGTACTCCACTGAGTAACTAGTTCTTCATCAATTACCTTTTAAAACAGCAACAAGGAAAACCCAGCTCAGCACCAGCTCCATGGTGAGCCGTCTGTGCTCAGTCCTGATCACCGAGTGGGAACAGCTGGGCACCCAGGGCTGAGCTCCTCTGCAGAGCTGCAGGGTGAGGGCTGGGCTGGTTTACATTGGGAGAGGGAGGCCCTATTTGCATGGCCTCCTGCTATATAGAGAGCTCTGTGGACAGGAAGCAGCAAATTGTCAATACCAGGTTAGATGTAAGTTTGCAGTTCACACATGGTGAAAATAATAACAATATGGAAAATAAGAATTTTATGTAACTATATCATGATATTGACTTCTAATTCAAAATTTAATTGATTTTTACACATTCAGACAATATATGATGTAGAAGTCAGTGTTTACACCATTGTGCAAATGTAGAATTCCTCAAAGAAGCTCAAGTGAGTGATTCATTAAAAGCAAGAGCTGATATCATGTGTCAGTCCAGTAGACAAAAGTTCTCCCTCACGATCTCCAGGACAGAGTTGGACATGTGAGTGAGATTCCCAGAGCCTCTTTCCTGTATTAAAAATGTGCTCCCATCTCTCTTCCAGCAGAGTCACCTGTGCTTCAGGGATGCAACACCCTGTGCCCAGCAGGGTCGCACTGGGGTGAGGAAGGCTGTAGGTCGCCTGTGAGGCAGCGTTGATTCAGTTCAGGTGAAGAAGGTTTGCACAGATGCATCAAACACAAGCACTGCTAAAATTTGTTTGTGTCCAACATACATACATTTAGTAAGCAAAAATATAATTCAGTGTCTTTAAATAATCTCTGTATCTGTCTAACTCATTTATTGATCTATTGATCTACCTATGTATCTATTATCCCTATATCTACCTATTACGTC
Source organism: Dasyprocta punctata (assembly GCA_004363535.1). NCBI lineage: Eukaryota > Metazoa > Chordata > Mammalia > Rodentia > Dasyproctidae > Dasyprocta > Dasyprocta punctata. The sequence goes on from RJWM01042719.1 coordinate 11,286, forward strand.
TATCATCTTCATTCTCAATTATCAAATACTCATTCTACAATGCCAGAACTATCTAATTTATGCTCTGCTCATACAACCACATTTTTACTTCTCCAGTAGCTTCTGTTCAGATTATCAAGGTGCATCTTATATAATATTTATAATAATTCAGAACAAGACACCTAGTGAATGTGATTTCATCTACTGTTTCCCTTCATGGAAACTTCTTGATTGTATTACATTTTCAAGGACTGTAATGTGGTTGGACTTGCTCACGTGTAACCATGACATCGTCTTGGGTACCAGGTACGTATTCCCACTTAGAGGCCAGTTATTGTGTATCCCATTGACTTGGTCGACAGTCCCTGCTTCTGCCCCTCATCTGTGGAAACAATTATGTCTATAAGAAGACCATGCACTACTGTCAGGGCCATCTTTGTGGAATTTCACTGTCCCACTGTGGTACAACCAGGAACACTCATGGGAGTCACGGGAACAGGCTGGGCAGGAGCCTGCTGTTCAGCTACACAATAATTGTTCTAGGTCATCAGTTTTCTGGTCTATATGCTACAAACTTTGAAGTGCAAAGTATAAAACGTTTTTTGTCTTTTGATAGAATCTGCATCAAGAATGGCAGGAAAGCTGCACAGCAGGGTGTATTTTTGGAAGAAACAAATACATTATAGATAGAAGCAGCTAACACATTTAACAATTCTTGTGAGCTTTCCTGTTGAGGTCTCATACCATTGAATCCAGGACTGTGATAGAGACAGCATAAGTAAAGGAAGATAATGAACAGAACGCAGCTGCATCCCATCTCATGGAGGGCTTCTGCGGATGAAACTGACTTCCTCAGAGTCAGTTGGAAAACACTAGAGACGGGATTGTTTCCTCAGTTGGAAAACACTAGAGACTGGGGATTTTGATAGAAAACTGTAAACTTTATGGGCAAAAGCCATGGCTGTTTCATTTTGTCACCATTATAATATTCTCCCACAGCACCTTACATGTCTGAAATTCCTTATATCCACTGTCATCTCAGAGTATCCCTTTTGCACTCTGGTACAAAGAATATCTGTTCTTGTTTCTCTCTTGCAATTATATGAAAACGTGGGGAAATTCAGCTCATCTGCCATGGGTCGGTTCGTAGGACTGAAGACAGACACGGAAAGAGCAGGTGCGGGTCCTGAGTCTCCATCTCGCTGTCCTGTCCTGGAAATCCTTCCGCCCCTGGCCACGCCCACTTACACTTCTCCACCATCCTGCGCTGCAGCCTCGGGAGACCTCAGCAGAGGCTCGGTCGCTGTGGACATCTGGTGTGGGATGTGCAACCTCTGAGACTTTCCATTAAGTAAATATTTTTCTTTCTTAATTTATCCAGACTCTCATATTCTGTTATAGCAACATACATTTTACTAAGATATGCAAGCATAAATATGTTTATCACAGAATGAGTAATAATTAATGCTATCACATTTAGTCCTCTTCCTATAACATGGGCTATGTGATTGTATTTTCTAGTATTTCTCTTTAGCAGTTTTTCTGGATTGCTTTTGATTTCAAGGAGCTCATCAATCAATCACTGGATTTTACCTGTCTGTGACGATGCAAAAGTCCATTGATAAAACTTCATTCTGGCTCATTAGTTTTCTTTAATCAATTTGAGTAGTTGCAGTTCTACATGGAATTTAACCTCCAGGACATGGCAATGCTCCATGTTCCTGACAAGTCTATCCTTGCTCCCTTTGTGGAAGGGCAGCAGCATATCCTTGGAACTGAGATTCATTCAGTCCAGCTGATGCTTGAATTTTATTCTTTTCCTTTTGATTCAAAGCAAAATTGGTTTGGTGGCAAGTGAAATTCTAAATTCCCAGGGGAAATGATCTTTTTTTTTTCTTGAAATGTCTCCCCTTTTAGAACTAAAATGTTGAAGACACTGAGCATAAAATATTTGAAGCAGAAAAAGACTTGTGTTTCACTAGGCATAATGCTAAGTGATATCATGTGAATTTTTACCTCTTGATTCCTGCACACCCTGGTTATCAGAGAAAGACGTGAGTTTGCACTCTGGGTGTCCGCGATGGGCACAGGTCTCAGCTCCTGGGACGCAGGCATCGCTTGCAGGATCTGACGCTGATCGGTCCCCGTGTCAGCAGTGCTCCCATTGTGTGTGGGAGCCCTGAGGGGCTGGGGTCAGAGGCGTCTCTTTCAGACCCTGTGCCGAGTGGGTCTCAGTTCAGGTTTGCCGAGGGTTTCCCGTGTCCAGACAGGGATGGGCGGGAGAGCAGCACAGGGACGAGCGTCCTCCGCATCACGTTATGGCAGAGGCACAGGCTGAGACCGCGCCTGCTCTGCTGCTTCTGAACGTGATCACCTGGCGAGGCCCTGTGTGCCAGGGTTCTCCCCTCTCACACTACTCTGGCTTCTGCTGTATATGGAAACCTGCTGGACACAATTAGACAGACACTGCATGATGCCACTTATATGTAGAACACGAAGTGATTAAGGTCAGAGAAGCAACGTATAGAATGGTGGTTGTCACGGGTTTGCTGGGAGGAGAGATAGCAGGGTGCTGATCACAGGGGAAGACTTCCAGTTGTGCAAGAAAAGTAAATTCTGGAGATCTCCTATGAATCTCATGCACATAAGTAACAATCTTCTTTAAAATACATAAATTGTAGTGAGGAGTGCATCTTAAATTTTCTGTCCACAATAGAAAAGAAGTGCGCAGCAGGGCTACCTGAGTGTAGTAAATGCACAATTTGCTTTGAGAGTCATAATGACTTGATTACTCTATGTATGTTTGCTTTTATCCAAATGCCTCAAACTGTGTAAATTGAATATCTATTGTTTTTCATTAATCTTATGTCATTAAAGCAGGTGAGATATCACAGTACATAAATCAATGATAGGCAGTTGTTGGGTGG
>RJWM01042720.1:0-14191 GCA_004363535.1 Dasyprocta punctata
CAGGGGACAGGAGCTGTCCACGTCCTCTCCTCCTCCAGGGCTCTGAGTGCTGACAGAGGAGGGCAGACCCAGCCCTCATCAGCTCTGCATGAGCAGCTCTCAGGGCCTTACTCCATCTCACCCTGCAGACTGAATCTGAAGCTAATGAGTGGTGATGGATCTAGAGGAAAACACTGCAGAGAAAATGTCATCTACTCAATGTTAGAGATGGCGCAGGATGCCAGCAGGAAAGGAGCTGCGGTAGCTGCTGATGCCGCATGGAGGATTTCCAGGGATCATAGGCACAGGAAGTTTAAGACCTGGATCGCTCCTCCATCATGAAGCTTGTGCCAATATTTAAGCACTAAGATCCTCCAAGTAATTGTTTTTAGCCACTGTACTTTCTGCATTTTCTTCCCCTTTGAAGCTCTCCTGCACTGAAATATCAGACAAAACCCACAGGAAGAAATATGTGAAAGCTGGGAATCCCCTGTGAGAACATTCAATGGAGGGAAGAGCAATGACATCTTCAAGGCAGCAGCTGAAAATTCCCAGCCCTGAGTCTGAGTGGTGAACAATGCACAGGAGGAAGAGTGAGCAGCACTGATACAGGGCGGGAGATTCCAGGGGATCCACGCTGCGGCTCATTGAACAGAGAGGAAGAGGCCTTCTCTGTGGGCTCTGAAGGATTTTAAAGTCCTCCTATGGACACTTTGCTTTGTGGCATGAAAATGCTATCAAATTTATGATTCAGGAATAAATATTCAACTTTATACACTGTAATGTGAAATTCATAGCATAGTTCTTCACACACGGCCACAGTGAAGGCTTCAAATTGGATCACCTTTGTAGTTGTACTGCAGTTTATATCTGGATGTCCCCATAAAGCTTCATTAGATCATAGCCAGGGCCTTCTGGAGGCTACAGGGATTACAGGCCCTACAGCTGACTCGCTGTTAAGGGGCAGAGGTGGTCTGAGAGACAGTCACTATGAGTGTGACACAGGAAGCTGATGTCTCCTGGGCTCCTTTCTTGACTCTCTGCTTCCTGTTCCCCATGCCTTGAGCCTCTCCCTTCCCTTACTCCCCTCTGCCATGCTGTTTGGCATTGAGACCATTGGACTGTGGCTCCAAATGTGAACAAATATAAACCTCTCCTCCTTTAAACTGAGTCAAGATTTTGTTGCAGCAATGAGAAAGTGACTAAGACAGTGCCTATTTTGACTTACAGTGAAATGTAAGAGCAAAACACAACACTAACCCACAATAAGCATACAGAGAATGCAGATTTCAACACAGCAAAGCAGCAAAATAAAATTCCAGATTGGATAAGAGGATAGTAGAAAGGGATTTCATGAAAGAAATAAAAGTTTTGAATATGTGAAACATATATCACAGAAACAGGGACATTCAGAAAACAATCCTATTGCCACCATGGAAATGAGGAAACCAAGGACAATGCCAACTTCAACTAAAACCAAAGATTCTCCAGAAAGAGAGCCTGAGTGAGCTGCCCTGTGCTACTCCAGATGGTTTTCTCGCATGGTTCGGGTAGGGTTTAGTGTGAGTGTGACCTAAACCTGCCCTAAGTATCAGTAACATGTGGAGGAGGAAAAGAGAAGAGAGCAGGTTGGATAATCCAGAGGTCATTTGTCATCTAGGAAGACCAGATGAGACGGGGAAATAATATGGGTACAGTTCACCTATTTAGGAATATGTGAAAACTGGAAGAAAAACCCAGAAGAGACAGCAGGGAAATTTGGAATTTTAGGAATTTTTAGGTAGACAGTAGAAATTCTCATTTTGAAATAAATATTTTAATACTATTTGTTTTTTTAAATATTCACCAAAAGAGGTCAGTTTAGTGATGAAAGGCCTTCCGCACAGCTCAGATTCTGCCAGCCATGTGGACAGAGGGAGGCAGGAAGATGAACTTGATTCCTTGTCCCTGGGGGATTAAAATGAGTAAAATCCTTGGAGCAGCAGGGCTCCCCATGACCAACCTGAAGGCCCTGCACATGAATCTGAATTGTACGCACAGTGCTTAACTGGAATTATTTTCTAGAGAACATATTTATAAAATGAGAGTAGATATCACAGCTTAACAAAAATTCACTAGAGAACATTTAAAATTTGAATACATTACAAAAGTAATTCAGCAGACTTAGCTTTTTAATACTAGATGGCAGGAGAAAATGATCATTTTCATAGATTTTTCTCATAGTCTCAGTATGTATTTTGCATTGTTATTTCTTGCAATTGTTTTTTTCTGAACATTTTCCAAGGAAAAACTCCTGAAATGAAATTATTAGGGAACTGTGCTTTCACAAATTTAAGGGTATTTTGTTTTCCTTTCTTTGTTTTAAAGTTAGAATTCTTTCCAACAACACTGCCTCTCAGCAGAATTTCCATTTTTAATCACTAATAAACTTGACTATCTTTATTTACTGACAGTATTGACTATTTTTGTTGAAGAGAAAGTCCTTAAACAAGCCTAACTGAACTTTAAAAAATATATGAATAGATTTAGTTAGCTTTGCCTCTTGTTCCCCAAATTCCTTTTTCAAGCGTGAACTGCTCTCTAATGGGCCTTAGGTGATGCATTCTAGGGAGACAGCAGAGCTAGTTTTATAATGCAAACTGTCTTGCATATTTTGTTAAAGTATGTTTATGCATTTTATTGCACAGTAGCATATATTTCACTAAAATAATAAGATATTATATGTTCAGTTTTCCTGATATTTCTCTTTCCTTTGGTGTTTTGCATTTTAATTGAGTATCTTATTTACTTCAGTTAAGCCCTATCTGCAATGCAGGTGTCCTAAACCACAGCAATTTCCATGTCAGAAGTGATATTTAATCTTATCAACCTACACTCATTTTAAACATGAAGAAAAAAAAAAACTGAAGCAGTTGTCAAAAAATTTCAAAGATGGATCCAAATCGGTTCAGAAATGACAATGACAGAACTGTGTGCTCTGTGACTCCTTCTTTTCACAGCTTAGTGTGAAATAAAACACAGAATGAAGGATGACAAAATGAAAAACACATCAAAGACCCTGACAAAGGTTCCACAGTGGTGTGGGCTGAGCTTGGCCCTGGGCACAGGTCCCACTTCTGGTGCCAGCAGGGACAAGAAGTCACCGCAGAGAGATTCATGCAGTGTCCAGAGTCAGCTTTACACAAAGTTTTCAGAAAAGTGTTCAAGGGAAAAGGTGCAAAAGTATGGTAATAGGTCTCTGCAATTGGGCAGGAGAGTGAGAAAAAGAAGAGAATCAAGATGCATTATGTATATGAACTAATCTTCCAGGATGTTACGGATTACTATGTACTGTAACCATATAAAACAAAAAAACTATAAAAAATACATAAGGAAAAGGTAAGGTGAAAAACTGAGAAAAATTACTCTAGACACAGATTACTTGAGCATCTCAGTTTGCACTGTGTTAATAAAAGTATGTTTCAGGACCTGCAGGATTCTACCCTGAGAAGCTAGGAGAGAGGAAAGGGAAGGAGGACAGAGAGGGCAGCCCAGGGGAGGCCCAGACCCTCAGGGCAGCAGTGCAGGCCCAGGCCTCTGTGCAGGGGAGGGCAGGAGGGTCCAGTCCGCCCGGCTCCTCCTCACTCACCTGCGCCTGGCCAGGGCAGCAGCAGCCAGAGCAGGATGGGCCTGAAGCGCAGGACCCAGGGCTGCATCCCAGGCGGCTCAGGGGGAGGTCAGACGCTGTTCTCGCTCTGTCACAGCCGCGGTCCAGGTCAGTCCCCTGAGGTCACTGTCCTGCTGGGAAAGGGGAAATTGAGTCCTGGACAGAAGGCCTAGGTGCAGGGCATTGGAGCAGGGTCAGCGTTTTCTTACTCTGTCATTTACAAAGTCAGTGACACAATAAACAGGGTCAATAAAAAAACTCACAGGCCTCCCAGCAATTCTATTAAGGTTCGCAGCTAAGAAACATCTTTCTTTTCTCATGCCCTCAGAAACTCAGAGAAAATGCAGATACCTCCACTCTCAATGTTCTTTGCACAAAGTGCTGTACGTGGTCAAAGACCTTCCTGAGGAGGAGTCACCACACAGGGACCCTGGGGCAGGAGGGCAGCAGGAGAGTTACTCACATTCCAAAGGGGCAGCTGCAGCAGGGCCCCTAGGGAGCTGCTCCAGGGAAGGGGACATCAGCTGAGCTGAGGAGCAGCTGTACCCGAAAGAAGAGACTCAGCTCTGTCTCCCCCTGGGGATGGCTTCTCAGATGAGGTCCTGGGTTCCGGGCACAGCTGGGTCCTAGCTGGGTGGTATCAGGTGCCAGGGACACAGGGAGCTGAGGTGGTTTGATAGGGAGAGAGCTTGGGTGTGGACTTAATCAGCACTTCAAGAGCTAGAAAGGACCAGCCTCATGCCCTTGTACTTTAAAGAAAATACAGCACTTTTTCTTTAAAAGAAGTTGTAATATTATTAGTAACTTCATGCCTGAATCTTGAATCTAAGTCCATTTTTTGGTATATTTAGGTGACATACATACTAGAAGAAATTTTACAGAATAAGAATGAAGTTATTTTAAGTGATGAATGTAATATTTTCTTATGGGTATGAATAGGAGGAAAAATCATAGCACAATTAGTCTTTGTCGATTTGCTGCAACAATGTTTTTAGTTTTTTTGGCATTATACAAAACATAATCTGAAATTTTATCAGATTATGATTATTTGCATAGTGTGTGGGATACTTCCTTTATGACAATAATGCCTCCATCCATTTCTTGAATTAAATGAATAAGTTTGAGTCGTATTTTTGGCTGATATGAGCTTCAGGAATAGTTGGATGGATCACTGTCTCAAGACTGAGGGTAAAAACCACATGATGCTTAAAGAAAATATTCCTCTCTGTTGACTTCTAGAATTGCCTAGATTTTAATGACATTCATAGGATTTTATTACAGCTGTCGGGGTATACATGGGTATATTTTAGGAGATAGTATGCAATATTGTAGGTTAACAACTAAGCAGATGGAAAGCTCAAGAAATATAAGATTCTTTAATAGCAAAGAAAAGTGGGGCTGGGGATATAGCTCAGCAGCACAGCTCCCGCCTGGCAAGTGTGAGGTCATAAATTCAGTTTCCAATGACGAAAAAGAGAGAAAAGAAAAAAATGTCAAATTTACCAGTACAGTAGGAAATTCAGACCATGGTGTCATCAGGGATTAAGTTTGAATGTTGGGGTGAAATTGCTTCCACAGTTCCTGTACCAGGCCATCGTTATAGGGACAGCTGAGCAACTGAGTATCCATCTTAGTAAGGTGATACTGAATATGATGGGTGTGAGCCATGTGTTTATATCTGTGGTGTAACCAAGCTGTGACACTTGTAAGACTGGAAATAATATCCGATGAGGAGGTTCTACTTTTCCATATCACTGGAATCAAGAAGCACTGTGAGGTGAACACACAGCGTCTGCAGCTGAGGGTGAGCTTCGGTGTCATCCCCACGCGGGTGACTCACAGGGCCCTTCCTGGGGAACTTTTGAGTCCTGTGGGGCTGAGGCCACTGACAGTGGAGTGGTGAGTTCTTTAGCCCACAGGATGACATCAGAGAAGCTCAGTGGTGCCTGGGCCTCAGGATTTACCACATTTGGTGGAAGTAATGACTCAGGCTTGGGTCTCCTGATTACAAACAAATCACAGCACCCAATCCAGCAGAACAACAGCCGACAGAACGAGGAAAGGCTGCACTTCTCAGTCTCCTGCTGTCTGATCAGAAGTTTCTCCAGAATTATTAATAAAAATGGTGAATGACTAGTTTCCTCATGTGGAATACGGCATTGTTTTAACGATGGCCATTAAAGGTGATTTTTAATTTATAAAGTAGTTACTACTCTACTGTCTATGACTTACAGTGTCAGTGGAAATGGTAGCAGAAAACCAACCTTGACTCCATGGAGGGAATCACTAGTTGACATCAATTAAGTCATCCACACCTTATAATCCGAGTATTGAGGAAGGCTGCTTGGCTGGTTGAAGTGTAGCCTACAGTGGGCCCTGTATCTGATGGGCAGGGTCCTCCTCTACTGGACAGTCTAGGGTCATGGGTCCAGAAATACAACTGTCGACGATTTAAACACATGATGCGAAGAAATACGGGTCAAAATACAAAATGATATCGAAGTGTATTTAAAGTTCCTCACATGTAAAGAAGATATATCTAGAAATGATGTTCAGGAAAACGTGAAGGGAAGGATTATTATGATTGACATAAGATTATAATTCAGTATGGGACCTTGAATTAATAATGTTCAATGCTGGGCCTTGATAAAGATTCATTTAGGGGTACATTTATAATTTTTGTGTTAAATATGTTTCCAGAGTCTGATTAATTTAAACAATTATGTGAGACTAATTGGGAAATAAAGTTCCTCTGAGAGCTTATCTGTGCTCACCATTGTGTATCTGAGAGATGAAATGCGTCACTGTTACTGGAGGTGGTGGTGGAAGGGGCTGGGGTCCTGACAGAGACCCCACTGTTTCCTGGTCCAGCAGAGGTGGGGATTGCCGTTTATGTCCTATGAGTCTGTGTGGCGAGACCTGCTGCGTTTATGATCAGGACACTGACAACACTGTGACAGCACTTTGATGTAAATGTGGAAATGGGCGATTTGTCCAAAAAGAGAATGTTTGCCTGAATTCTGGACTTTGAGACTCAGGTTATTCTGTAACGTCCCATTTAAAGGATGAAGATGAGCAGGATTACACAGTCTTATTATTTCTGGTGCCTGATGGTCGTGCTCACTACTCCAAAACACTGGCAATCACTCACTTAATGGTGAGAGTGTCCCCCAGTACTCAGGGGACGCAGGACCTGTCCCGGCACCATGGTGCTATGCCAGCAGCCTAGGACAGGGCAGGTCAGGCAGGATCGCAGTTAGAATTCCTCAGGGAACGGTACCTGGCTCTCCATGTACTAAAACTGTCTCAGGCGTCACTCTGAGCTTGGGGACACCCACTTTTATAATCAGAGTGTGATGGACTGGTGAGAGCTTAGGGTCACAGGTTCAAAGACCGCCTCTATTTGCTAGGAGACCTAAGTGTCTGTGCAGCAGTCTCCGCTTTCATGATATAACGCATAAAGCATGGTAACGTCTGTCTTCCTGTTAGAACCCCATGTAGTGACCTTAATTGTAATGCGTCTCCTGGGCTGACTCGCACGCCCCCTAGCGGATGAGCTGCGCACTTCCGCGGTGCCCGCGGTCCTGCAGCAGGGACCTCAGCTCACCCTGGCTCCTCACCCTCGCTGTCCTGCGTGGTCCCTGCTCCGCTTCCCTCCAGGATCTGGGGGCTCTGCCCCAGCAGGCATTCCACCCTGATGTTACTGCCTCAGCCTGCAGACCCTGGACTGAACCCCAAACCAGGAGCCACAAGAACCCTGAGGCTGCGGTGCACTGCGTCCAGCAGCAGAGAAGCAGCTCTGTGCGTGACCCCTTTGGCCCTGGGCGCGGTCGGCCTGACAGACTCGCTGCAGGGACCAGGTGACAGGCCCTGGGAGCCCAGGGAGCCCCGTTGCACAGTCTGCCCTGCGGGTCGCAGAGCCTTGGCTCTTCTGCCCTCCTGGCGGCCTTGCCTGGCCTATCCTCCCCTCCCCTTTCCCCTCTCTCCCCTGTGAGTCTGACAGGGCCCCCTCTAGCCCTGGTCAAATGGGGACTCACCCCCGTGGTGCTGTAACCCCCAGGGATTCATTTCTAAGGCCATGCTGCCTCTGAGGATCCTATGAGTCTACTTGGGACTTTTATCCTGAGTGGAGTAGTCAGGGAGGACATTTCAGAAGGTGCAGCCATAAACACTATTGGGGACCAAGCCACGATCCCCAACTCCCTGTTTGAGGGTGACAGTACAGGATGAGGAAAAAATATCAGAACCCAATTTAGTAATGTATTCTCTGGGGCTGGGAGATCAATGCCTCAGAATGGGCAAAGACAAGAAAGTCTCCGGTTTTTATTTTTTCCAGTGAGAAGTGCAGGGGAGGGGGAGGGTACTTTTGCTGGAAGCCTGAAGCAGTGGTGGAATGCGCATGGTTAATGTCATAAAAGAAACAAGCTAACATCCATCTCCTCTCCTGCTGCTGTTTCCCAGGGGCCCAAGCAACACAGGTTTCTCAGTGACAAAGTAAATTCCTGTTCACAATATCTGGTCTTTTTGGTGGGACTGTCTCAAATAAGACTACTGGTCTCCTAATGCCCATAGGTCACTAATAATTATTGATTTATCTACGTTTATATATACTGTCTCAACAAAATGTGCATTTCCTTTTCTCAAATATATATTTAGAGTCTACCAACAAATGTATACAAACTGTCAGTTCTCTGAACTAGACCCCCACCCAACTAGGAGAGAAAAAACTCCCCCAAACACATCTGTTATTCATGTTATTCACACTTAGGGGGGCATGGCATTCAACAGGAAGCCGGGAACTGTCCCCACACAGCTCAGCCTTCAAAGAGCTGGTTCCGCAAAACCACAAGAGACGCGCTGTGCCGGGCAACACCCCCGTACCCAACCCTGTCTATCACCTAGCCTTAGACCCCCTACTCAAAGACCCAAAATTCTGTACCCCTCTTAGCAATGCCCCCCTCCCCTACCTAAACTCCCCTATAAAAACATGCCTTCACCTCTTGCTCGGGGCCAACGGTATTTTCACCCTTGGTCTGATGGCACCTGGTCAATAATAATGTCCTCACATGTTGCTTCAACTCTGCCTGCCTCAGTGGTCTCAGTTGTGCCTCAGTTTAGCCTAACACACACTTCAGGAAAACAAAAACTTGAATAAATCTTTTAATTCTAAATTTATTGAGACATCACAAGTTTAATACTGATCACCTTTAGCCTCTACAATGACAAGAGGTGCTGAGAGTGGCGGCGTCAGCTCCCAGACCTTCATTAGTACAGTGAGCGGCTGCTGGAGCACCTTGCTCACTGAGGCTGCTGGACACACATTTCCAGTCTTCTCTAAGGGCAGGCAATGCAGGGGGTTTCCTGTGGTATTCGACATCCTCCAGGTCCCACATATGAAGGTTGTACCATCTGTTGTAAAGGACCACACTATTTTTCTTTTCCTGAAATGTGTCTACATTTTTTGGCATATCCTGTATTTATCTATGTAAGCAGAAATATTTTGGGGTAAATATCAGGTTCAAGACCTCCTCCTCCTGCTCCTCATCCCCCTCCTCCTTCTCCTCCCCCTCCTCTTCCTCCTAGGCTGGGCCTCTGCCTCTGCCTCCCCCTCCTCCTCCCCTCACCCCCGGATCACAGGGCCATCCAGGGCGGGGCTGATGCTGGGCCTCCCTGACCTCCCCAGCCAGGGAAACTAAACCGATTCTGAAAGGTTCCCAGTGAGTCTGTGCTCAGAAGCGGGACCTCACCCCCATCCCCAGGAATTCTCTCAAAATCGTCCCCCTGGCTTGTGGCACGCTCACCCCATCGTCCTTGCTGCTTTCTACATCCTATTCGAACCCTCTCTTCTGAGGGTCTTGAGGCATGATCAAAAACAAGGTGAATGTTATGGAGACCTCCAGGCTGCAGCTTACCTGCAGTGATGTTCACAGCAGTCACAGGAGTGAAGCAGCCTTGATGTCCCCCTCCGGTAGGCTGTAGGGGACGTGGCCCTGGGCACGGCAGGGTCCGAACCAACCATGGAGAGAATGATTTTTCATCATTCGCAGCTGGGCATGGAGCTTGGCATCATTGTCCTCAGTGAAACACGCCAGACACACAAAGACAAGCACCCCTGGCTTTGTCTGGGGTCCAAAATAGCCACTATCCTGGAAGTGGAAAGTAAAATGTGGTCCTCACAGGCTGAGGGGGTGCGGCAGGGGCTGGGGCAGAAGCAGTGGGTGGAAGGGGAGCGCTGGGGGTGCAACAGGGAAGGAAGTCCTGGGGCATTCATAATGGTGGGGCACCTGCAGGTCATAAGGTACTGCAGGGTTCACAAAGCTGCAAGAAGGATTTTATAAGGAACAATTAATGTTTGAAAGGATAGAAATTGTTAAATTCATCCAAACATTGTAGAAAGAATGTACATATTGGAGCATTACATGGTGACCCACGGACATATACCCTGTATTTTTTGTAAATCAATTAACGTATTAACAAAACTCATTAAAAATATAAATAATAAACTTTATAACAAAAATATTGCAAATCAGTGACCTAAATTTACATTACGGAAAGCTGGAGTAAGAAGAGAATCCTACAGTCAAACCTTGTAGCAAAAATGCAGGAAGAAAGATTAAAGAAGCTCTAAAAAAAAGTAGACACAAATTCATATCACAATTAAAGCAAAAAATTATACTTTGAAAGGATCATCAAGTTACAGAAAGACTTCACCACAGCTATTGTACAATAAATGAGACTGTTGGTGTTAGAGTTTTCTGGTGCAATAGACAAGCAAAAAGAAAGAAAAAGAACACCTTTATTGAGGAGGTGGATAGGAGCAGACAACTCTTGGGGGCTGGGCTTTCCTCCTCTGCTAGAGACAAGCATGGTGGGAGGTTTTATGAACTCTCACTGGAAGCTGTACTTGGGGCAGGCATTGATGACGTGCAAGGAACTGACTGGAATTCTCTTTGGGCAAACAGGAAAGGAAAGAGGAAGTTGTAATCAGGGCTGAAGGGGAAGGAGGAGGAAATGGACTTTAGGGTAAGTATTGTATTTGTTTTGGCCTTCTGCCATGTTAGACCACCACTATAATGTCCAGTAATTTATACTAGGGCAGAATTCTTTCAGTTGGGGCACAGTTATAATGTAGAAACATATTCATGAGATGGTAAACTTATAGATATTTCATGATGAATTAGAGGCCTCTGACCAATTTGCTGTTCTGCTGTTTCTGCTAAATTCAATTAACCCTCATAGTGTCCTCAGTCCAGCTGCAGACAAGCACTAAATCAGAGTAGTTGTCTGTACCTTAAGGCACCCTGAGCTGATTAATGCCCATTCAGTAAAGGCCCTCTCTCTTGAACACTTCTATGTTATGGTAATGCCCTTAACTATACTCATTCTGTAAGAGCCTCTTCCCCTGGTTCTTGGAATGTTTCTATTGTTTCAAGACTAGCCTGTCTGTCAATATATGATTCAATGTATGTAACCAATCATGTAACATTTGGTCACTTGCTTTGTACCTTCCAATTGTAATTCTATGTAGACTAAACTGCTTCCTGATTCAGGACTGTTGCTTGGGAGAAATTATCCCTGCAACAGTTCACTGGCATGAACTCCAACAGTCAGCTGCTATAAACATTAAATGCTGCCATCTTATCTACTTGGTGCAAAGAGTCTTCCATTTGGTTTGGTTTGGTTTGGCTTGGCTTGGAAAATTTCCCACAACAAGATAAATCTCAATGAACTAAAATTAGAAATTAGAAATTAAAACAAACTAAAATTAGAAATTAAAATAGAAATTAAAACAAAGATATTACTATTCTATGAAAAACAAATTTATAAGACACTGTGAAGAATTATGAACAAATTGAATAACATAAGAAATAGACATATTGTGGAGCATAATCTACCAATCTCAAAATAAGAAAGCATCTCTATAGATTAACAGTAAGAGCACTGAGTCTCTATTCCAAGTCCAGTCATGGAAAGAATCCCTAGGACATATGACTTCATTATTGAATTTTATCCAACAATGGAAGGAAATTGTGGGGAACCACAGAGACCACTCTCCTTGACTCTCCTTAAAAAGAAGAGCAGCTGTCTCCATTTTGAATAAACTTGGCCTTATCTCCATGTATTGTTATGTATAGAGCTGGCCAGGTTATATCTTTGTCCCTTCAATTGACTTTAAGCAATGTAAATTGGGTTAACTGAGGAGCTGATGTGTAATCTCTGAAGCAAAGCAACAGGTCAGTGTTACCCCACCCAGTGACTCCCCAAATACATGGGTGAACTGGCCAGAATGGAGAGTCATGCTCCATGCTGTTGGCTGGGACTGAGCCTTGAGAAAGAGGCTGTGACTTCCCAGGGCAAACAGGATTGTACATCAGAACTGAAGCACTGACCCCAGATTATTAGATATTGCCTTGTTCTCTCTGCATTTCTTGCCCTCTGCATATCGCAGAGGTGATCTCAGACCTCCTACCTAGCCTAGCTCTTGGTAGTCCTGGCAGCCATGTATTTCCCGCCACTCTCACTGTCACTCATCCCCAAGCTACCCCCATCATGGGGAATTAATAAAACCCAGGTTGGACTGTGGGCGAAGCTTTTGATCAGGTAAACACTATCTTGGCAGGACTCAAGACTCCTTGGCTGCCCACAACTCTATATATGTCTCAGTGTCTTTACTCTCACCTTGGGTTTCACTGGAAGTAGTAGATTGGTATTAACTCACTAGAATTCCAATAACCTCTCCATGGGATTACAAATAACCTTCCTGGACCATGATGAGGACAGGAAAGAACGCTCTATAGAAGTAGTCCCAATCCCTCTCAAACTATTTGAAAACATTGAAAAGAGGAAATCTTTGTGATCCATCATAGTGAGGCCAATATTAATTTGATGCAAAAGTCAGAGGAAGTTTCATCAAGTAAACTGCATGACAAGACAATTGATGCTTGATTCAAGCATTTATTTTTGGTATTTTGACTTTGCAAAAGAGTCAGTGGTCTCAAGTTTCCAGATGTGGTGAGTTGAATGATGACACAGAGTGATGCTTATCCCAGCCTGTGTTTTGTTGGCAGGCACTCAGTAGCAATATTCATCGGATTTTATGTAAAGTATTTTCAGGAAAACAATCTCAATAAATCTAATTCCATATAAGTGTGTATAAACCAGATATCTTTTTAAGCTATTTCATCATTAAGAAGAAAAATATTAATAAAAAAACTACATGACCTCATAATGGGTTTATTCCCCCATGTTGTGTGTTCTTGTTAAATGTTGTCAAACTGACCTGTAAAGAAAATGTCAGCCTCATGCAATCTCCAGGTGGTATCAGATTTCATAGTGCACTAGATTTTCACAGGTTTTTCAAGAGCTAAGTAAAGGATCAAACTTCTGATTTTTCAAAAAGCAGCTGATTTTATCCATCTTGGAATTGAGACATATGAAGTAAATATTCAGTGTTAGAATTGGACAAACAGAACCTCAGGCTTTATCTTTTTTCCAATTTTGGAAATGCATATTTGTTATATAAACTAGAGAGTCTCATTTTGGCATAATTGTACTCCTGCAACATGTATCTTGATTAATTTCACTCCCCAATTATACCTTCTGTTCCCTGTCTTTCTACTTCTTGCATACTCTTTCCTTCTCATGTCTCATTTGAAATTTTTCTTTCTGTGTTCTACAGACAAAAGGAAATGTGCTATCTGGCTTTCAGAGTCAGGCTTATTTCACTTGCCATGATTGTGCTGCTGGGAACTGAACTCAGAGCCTCGTGCATGCTAGGGAAGCACCCTTCCACTGAGCCACAGTCCCAGCCCAGAATTTAGATTTTCTGAGGAGACAACAGTCTAAAACTGCTCAGTTTTTATTAGAAATTGGGGACCAGAAGCACACATAAAGGGGGAAAGTTGTTGTAAACTTGTTTACTTATTCAACAAGATGTCACTTTGGAGTTTTTATTTTGTTCTGTGAAACTAAACCACTGTAGGTATAAAAACAAAGAGGAATTTCAAATTCCAAGGGATAATACACACAATAATTTCATAACAGCAGGCTTTGGAAAAGGGAACTTTAAGTAAACAAAAATTTGTATTGCCACTTGTCAGTTGATGTGATAGGTGAGCATGGTAGAGGACAGTTAAAACTTATGTCACAGAGGGCCAACATTACAAGTAAATTAAGATTTTGTTTCTTTGATTTAGGTTTTGATGTTTTTCTGACTCAATTATTTGCTAGTTTAGTCTTTCAACCACTTTTAATATTATATAGCTGAAGCCTCATAAGAAATCAAATATATATTTCTCACAGGAATGTTATGCACAAAGAAGTCTTCAATTTGGATTAAAATTGATGTTTGTAGCTAGGCGTGGTGGTGCACGCCTTTAATCCCAGCACTCGGGAGGCTGAGGTAGGAGGAGCGTTGTGAGTTCGAGGCCGGCTTGGGCTACAATGCGAGTGCAAGGCCGGCCTGAGCTACACAATGTGACCCTGCCTCAAAAAACCAGGGCCTGGAGTTTGGCTCAGCGGCTTAAGCACCTGCCCTGGCAGGTGCGAGGTTGTGAGCTCGATCCC
>RJWM01042721.1:0-14122 GCA_004363535.1 Dasyprocta punctata
CCTTTGCACAGGATGAGGATGTTTACAAAGTAAGAACCCTGGGTCCCTGCTGAGTCTCTCAACTAAACTTTTGGCCTTCTCAAATTGACACAATGGCCAGGTAAATGCTTATGCTCTACACCCCAGGATGTAGAGCTGCTGCCTTACTTAATTAAGCTGCTAGACTTCTCAAGTTGACACAATGTATAAACCCTAACAAATGGTAACTAATGGATGAGTAGTGCATACAGTGAAGACATACCAGACAAAGAAATGATTCACATCCAGGGTAAAGCAGTACAAGATAGAGCAAGAGTTCATATTTTTCAGACATAGCACATGGTTTAAAACTTACGAATTGCTTACTTCTGGTATTTCCCATTCAATATTTTCAGACAGTGGTTGACTGTGAAATTGAAACTGTGGAAAGGGGGGTGACTACTGTTATGACTCATTATTGAGATTTGTCAAATTAAAGTTGGAGTATCTTTTTTGCTTTACCCTGTTAATTTTAAGAATATGCAGTTTTTAAATGTATGCATCCATTGAGTGAGGTGTATATGATCTCATTCCTATTTCCGATATGAAAAGTGGATGCAAAGTGATTTAGTAAATATCATGCAATTATGCATAGAAGTACTGGTAGATTAGAACTTACAGGCTTTATTGTTAATTTAATTTCCTTTAAAAATCACTCAAGGAGATTAGAAAAACCAAAACATAATGGTAAATGCCAGCAAGTTTGTAGGTTTCTTAAGAAATGCAGTTGAGAAAATTCTATTTTAGTCTCTAGCTTATGACATTATAGCCAAATCACCTGCAGAGAATATTGGAGAACTCAGCAAGATGAAGAGTTTTCAACATAGACACTTCAAAAATAGGGAGCAAAAGGCGGCTAATGAGTATATAATAATATTAATTGCTGGTCAATATTGAAAGCAAAGTTAAGCATACAAACCATGATTTTATACTAGCATCATTTCTGGTATAGACTTCTCTAATCCATAGTTGTAGATTGGTCAAATACAGAGAAGGGCAAGTATTTCCAAGGTGAAATTTGAAGAAGACAATGCCAAAAAAAGGCGATGCTGTAAAATTGGGAGGATGTAAAGAGGAGAAGAGAGTTCAGTGGTATGAACTTCTTCATCTGATTGGTGAGCAGAGTAGGAAAAAGAGGCCATACCTGACAGGATTTATGAAATGGAAGTGAGATCTTTGTACCATTATTTTAGTTTATTTTAATATTTCAGGGTACAGTGGTTTAAAGTGTGATAAAATCCAGTAAATGGCTATAGAAGAAGTTATTCAAATGGAGAGAAATATTCAAGGTAGAAATGACCCAAAACTAAAATACTGGATGTGTGAATGTTGAAGTCTTGAAATATGATGAAGAAACAAGGAAAGAATAAAGTAAAGTTGGTGCCAACGTCCACGGTCATGGTTGCTAGTGCCCAGATAGTCCTGCAACTGCATGCATAAGGGAAAGAAATGTGTGGATGTGTCTAGATTTATTGAGTCTCAGAAGCAAGGGATTCTACATAAGTGTGAACAAATAGCTATTTACAAGTGAACTGATGTAAAAGTATATAATGAAATTTCTGTGTAAGATTTTCTTCTGGATTGTATTCTTTCCAAAAATGACTGCCTGGAATTACAATGTTCGTTAGGAAGAAGTAGACATATATCATTTTACTCTGTTTACATATTTAACCCAATAGGTAATGGACATGAGATAAGATAGAATAAAGACAGAAAGGAGACAAGGAAATTCACAATTGAAAAATCATATGCCAAACTCCTGGACACACTCAGAGTTACCCAAGATTATCCATTTCATTATTCCATTGGTTTGTTTATGCAACTTTTCTTCTAGACCCATCACACTAAAATGCTCACAGATATGTAAAGCCCATAAATGAGTTTAGTTGCTAAAGTAAAGGGAAGAAACCTGATATTAAAATAAAGGAACAGATTGAGAGAGTTCAAAGACTGTTTAAAAGCAAATATAAATGTCACTTATCAAAAGAAGGTGGGGCTCATAACTTTCACCCTTAAAATGGGCCATTATCTTTCTATGGGTGGGCCATCATTGTGCCCCATAAACAGGATCAAGAGGGAACTTCCTATAGATTCATAAATCCCACAGATTTCCTCCACCCAAATCACATTAAGTGTCCCTGGCTCCAAACTATAGAGTGCCTCTCTCTTAAGGGCCCACACTCTTAATACTTTTAAATTTCTGCCTTATAAATCTTTGTATGCCTCTTCCTGACATGTTCCGAAGATTCTTTCTGGCAAGGAGAGTCAGTGAACCTGCAACTTGTTCCATAGGTAGGCTTTTCACTATGTGATCCTCCACAGATCCTGTCTAGTGACAATCGTCTTAGTTTTGTAACAAATCTCCAATAAAATAAAAGTATACCACATTTCCAGATGCTTGGATTTCTTTTTCTTTTTCTATTAGCAGATCGGATGTCAAATAGACACAGTTAAACTTGAGAAAGTTAATAGAACACAGCATGATTATTACAATGAATGAACTTTTATTTTAATATAAATTTTATATCTTACTTCTCTAACACTCTCGAGAGTTTTCATAATATGAAACATTCAAAAGAATGCAACTGGCTTCTTTGGAGATTTTTTCTCTAAGGGTCAATTAGCAGAACGAGTTTTATGGTGAAAGCTATTAAGGAAGAAGGTGACAACAAATCACCTGCGGACTGCTTGAATGAAAGGCTTCTAGGTCTTCTGCCTACATTAGCAAGATAGTTAAAACAGATTTTAATATCTAAAGGCATTTTTGCTTTCTCCAGCTGCTTTATTTGAGTCATTACCTCTGAAAGAATCCATTTGGTGTCTAGAGAGAGACGGGCTATGTTCACTGTGTGCTTTGCAGGAAAGCCAAAGCATACTCTCCTTCTTAATGTAACAGTCCTGGAATCAATTTCTGCTGTATTTTCACCATAGAGCATATTTTCAGTATGTCTAGTGTTAGTAGACCAAATCGGCCTCTAGGCTACTGTTTGCTTTCTTGAGAAATCAATAAAATAGCTAGTGATTGAAATTCCATCTGTGCAAATCTTTCAACAAAAGTCTCAAGATAGCATTAAAAGAAGTAGAGAGTGACTTACTGTCAGCTCTGAATCTTACAAAGGAGCAGGCCTTGGGAGTAACAAAGGAGTATTTAAGGGAGCTAAACCGATGCAAAGTGAGGGTTAGAGCCTAGCCAAACACTGAGTAGTAGGAAGTGGAAAATTATTTTATAAGAATGTGAATGGCTGAAATAAAGCCTGAGAAAAGGTATGACAATTCAGATTTTAGATTTTCTTAAGATTATAAATGAAAGAATTCTGCAGAAAACACAAACCGAAATCTCAACTACAATTTAGAAAACGGATAAACATATTTTTAAAATGAATTATTTAGTATTTATTTCTAGAGTTATCATTAACTGTCATGTAATCAAATCAAATCTGAATAACATCCAGATTTTAATCAGATTATAAGCAAGATATATTATTATCAAGTCTTTTCTTAAATTATTTTCCACTATATGTATGAAAATAGGTCTATCAACCACAGAACAGGTATACTGGCAGAATAGATTCATCCCCTCAATATATAAAAATGCACACTTTACTGCCAGTCACAACTATTAATTATTTGACCTTATATTAGACTAAAATCATCCTTTCTCTGACAAGTTTGTGGCAAACATTCCCATCATTAGCTATTTCTTGAGTTCAGATGTAGCATGAAAGGGGTGGATATGAAAATGTGATAATTTTAGGGAAGAAAAACTCTAATGTCTGTTTTAATACATTAACAGAAGTTAATGTATCCTGTTTCTTATATTCTTGAAAAGAATTGGTTTAAATGAAAATTTTAGGAATTTGATTTAATAAATACAGGAAGTTATATCCAAAAATCACGAAAGAACTATTCTTTTCAAATGCAAGCAAACCTGAGCTGGGAGGAGAAACTGCCACCCCCTAAATCCGAGGCACAGGCAAGGTCCAGGGATCAGAGCCAAGATCTGACTACCTAGAGGAAAAGCACAGGAGCCACAAATTTGGCTGCAACACTTAAATGGTACATTAGGTGAATTTCTGCAGGCCGAGTGTGGAAGAGCAGAAAGGCACTGAACCACTGCAAGACACCACCCTTCTGTGCGCTTTATGCCTATCAAGTCCTCTTTTTAAACATGTGAGGGGAAAAAAAGACAGGAAGAAAGAAAGAAAAAGAAAATCAACAACAAAACTTCTCTTGGCTCTGGAAAGGGAAAGGGAAGAGTCATCCTTCTGAAATGCATTCAGAGTCATTTCTGCAACAAAGGCCTATTTCACAGGGAAGAGCACACCAAAGCCTTACTTAGCCTGTCCAGGAAATTCCTCCCACTCCACCTCTTGGACATTCTGGCCTCCCCGAGGGAAAGGGGAAGCTAGAAGACATTCACAGGTGGGCTTTGAGGAAACTGAGTGAGAATGCTGCAGACAAAGGAAGGACTAAGGAAAAGGAGAAATATGAATTTCACTGTAGGAAGAATTTGTGAAAGTTATGGGACTATTTTGATTGTGATTTAATTGGAAGATTACAGAATGTTGCTTTCACTTAATTCTAACTGGGGCTTCAGTGTAATAATAGTAATTATTGCTGAAGTAGCTACAGGACACAGACAGTTTGAGAAGGAGTAATTAGGGAAGTTCAAAGACACAAAATAGAGCAAAAGCAAAGACACTGCAAAACATTAAACAAAGCCATATTATTAGCCAGGTTGATATAAATGCTTACAGTAGGTCTTCTTCCTCCTCTCCCCTACTAAGGATGAAACCCAGAGCCTTTGAATTGGCGCATCCCCAACTCTTTCTCAATGTTTTGTTATGGAACAGGTTCTTATTAAATTGCCCAGGCTGAGTTCAAACTTGCTGTCTTCATGTCTCAGCCTCCCAGAGTGCTGGTATTACAGGCATGCTCTACCATGTGAGGCTTAGAAAGCCTTCATACCTGATAAACGTGTGGGTCCCACCAAAGGATTCCACCAAGACATTCCAGAAGGCAAGAAGAATGTTGGAAGAATAAAAGCAATCATCATGAGACAAACTTAAATATGACATAATTGTTGGAATCATGAGGCAGGGAATAAAAAAATTGGAATATGAAAGATCTTCATGAAAAAAAGATAACATAAAAGTAGGTGGATAATATAGGAAGTGAGTTAGGCTAGGTAAAAAATAATTAAAAGAAAACAGAATTCAAAATCACAGTAACAGGCCTGAAGAAAGCTCTTGACGGGCTTCTTGGTAGATTTGACATGACTGAGAAAAACATCAGTGGCCTTAAAGATCAGATGTGTATAAAAACAGAGCATCCAAAGAGCTAATGCAAAAACTGATAGCAATAAGGGGGAAATAGCAAGTCTACTATTATTGCTGTGACTTCAACATACCTCTATCAGTAACTGATTGACTAGGAAGCAAACATAATGACATACAAGGTATTCATCATTCAATTTCATGTACTTGACATTTATAGACTATTTCTTTCTTTTTTGTGTGTGCCATGAATTGAACTCATGATCTTGTGCTTGCCAGGTAGGCACTGTGGCGCTGAGCTGTATCCGCAGCCTGGAGGCCTTTTTGTGTGTGTGTGTGTGTGTGTGTGTGTGTGTGACTATTTCAACTAATAATGACAGAATAAGTAATCTTACAGCTTGAATAGTCATGCAAAGAAATCATAAATTGTGCTTAACATTTAAAAAAAGAATTATTTTTTTCTGAGTATAATGGAATTAAATGATAAATCAATAGCAGAAAGATAACCCCCTAAATATTTGGAAATTAAGTAACATATTTCTAAATGACCCACTAGTTGAAGATGTCTCAAGTGAAATTTAAGAATCTCCATAGAGAAATCAGGAAGAGAAACAAATTGAATTTAATCAACTGAGGAGAAAGATTTAAACAGGCAGTTTACAAGAAAAAAACTTCCCAGTGGCTTATGAGGATGTGAAGACTTGCTTGATTTAGTCATCAGGGAGATAAAAATTAAAACCACAAAATTTTGCAAGTCACAGTTGTAGGTGGTAGTAAGGATGAGGGTGACTAGAATGGCGATGAGACTATAAACTAGTGTAAGAGCAGTATCTAAATATGTACAATATATCAGAACCAGATATTCTTTTTTAGGAATATACCAAGCAGTAATATATAATGGATAGACAATTTAAGTAAATTTTCATAATACATAAGCCAGGACATAATTTAAATTCTTCTAAACAGTGGAAAGTACAACTGAATTGTGGCATAGTAATATAATGAGTGCAGTTAGCATAGAAAATGAACAAACGTGCTACCTGCAACCATATTAGTAACTCTCCTGGCCCCCAGCTAGCATTGATCCTTGTTTTTAGTGACAAGGGAAATTAAAACCAAAGCATGCATTTACAGGAAAAAGGTGTCATCAGAAAGTAAAAGAAAATATGAAGGCATTTTAGCTTATAGAGCTGGCAGAGATAAATCCAGCTCTCAACAAAGTGAGAAAAATATAGGAAAGGGCTCCAGCTTGAGAAACTGAAGAGGGCAAACTTTGATGAGGGTGATCAGACTGGTTCACTCACAAAAGCAGGAGTCCAGCTTTGAGGGAATAGCTGAGGTGGCCCATCGTTCAATTGATCATTCTCCCAGTCTTGGTTTTGTATCTCTGTAATCTTCATGACTTGAGGGGTGGTTCTGTTCCTATGAAATGCTGGTCTTTGTTCGTGGTGGTTCAGTCACGTGAAACTCCACTGGTCCTGGAATCCAAGTAATCACAGAGCTAGCTTAGGATTAGGACTATGGCTGGCATTTTCTGGGCTGGTCAAATGTTCTTATCAATTCCTTATCTTGGCAACCAGATTTTGAAGGCAATGACCCCAAACTTTAAGGCCACAAAAGATACAAAATGAAGGCTGAGCTTTATTCTGTTTTTAGTTATCATTTGAATATCTATAGCCCCAGGTAAAGAATCACCATTTTTAGCAAAAATCAACTTTATGTCCTTGTATGATACAAAACAAAATATAGATTGTGCTTTTAATGAGTAACATTAAAGGGCCTAGGAGTTTGTTTGTGCTTTGTCCTATCACCAAAATCAGAAGCCCAAATGAAAAGATCTGACCTCCAAATAATTCAAATTCTATTGTCTGTGTATTAGTCAGCTTTCCAACACTGTGACAAAATACCTGAGAGAAATCAGTTTAAAGGAGGAAAGGTTTATGCTGGTTCATGTTTTCAGAGGTTTTAGACCATGGTTGCTTGGTTCCATTCTCTCTCGGTTTGTGGCAATACATCATGGTGGAAGTGTGTGGAAGATTCCAGTGACCCTGAGGGGTTCCCCACTTCTTAAAAGTTCCACAGCTTCCTAGAGTGCCATCTACTTGGTCCCAAGACTTTAGCACATGCATCTCTGAGAGGCAATCCAGATCCAGACTCAAATGGTTTCTTTCCTTTTACGTGAAGATCGAAAAAGAGGCAAACACAATACTTGGAAGGAAGGACAATGATTCTCTTCAGTAGAAGGAGGTAGAATAGAGAATGATGGGGGCAGATACTTAAAGGATATTCCTGTGATGCTGGTAGTTTTAGTTCTGGACTTCCTTGATGGTTACACAAACATGTTCTTTTTGTGACAATTCATGAACCAGTACACTTTGTTTTTGTGTACTTTACCATAAACTTGGTGTATTAAAAAAAAATGTTTACTTATAAAGTCGAAGACAAAACACTAAGTTCTGTGATGTGGGAATATCATCTGGTTCCAGAGGTTATAGCTTCATACCCGCCCCAAGTGCTCTTAATCTTTGCATCTAAAGCATTAATATGGTCTTAAAATATTTAAAAAGTTACCCTAGCAGACTCTTACTTCTAGTTGAAAGAAAGTTGCTCATTTAGCAAATTTGACTTACATTCCAAGGAACTATGTAATTTCCTGTCTGATAGAGGAAATGTTCCCTGTTTCAGTAATAAATTGCCTCTCTGTGTCCTTTACAGTATTAGAAAAACATCCTTCTGTAAAATTCTTTTTAGGTTTTCAGTTTCTTTTTAGAGTTATTGATGTTTCCTCCAAAGTTGGGGCCAGGAGTTGAAATTCCTGTCCTGGTAGTCCATATTTAATTGTTAACTCAGGAGGAGGTAGAATGGAGAATGATGGGGACAGATACTTAAAGGATATTCCTGTGATGCTGGTAGTTTTAGTTCTGGACTTCCTTGATGGTTACATGAACATGTTCTTTATAAGTAAACATTTTTACTTATAAAGTAATGTTTATAAGTAAACATTTTTTTAATACACCAAGTTTATGGTAAAGTACCCAAAAACAAAGTGTACTGGTTCATGAATTGTCACAAAGCTCTCATGACTGCCAGCTTAACCTTTCTGTTTATATTTCTGCTTACAGGTGCTCTTCATTGACCTTAAGGCATTAATATGACTATGTTTTGTCCTTAAAATAATGTTTTTTTTCTGTCCACAAGGGAAAAAGAAAGAAAGAAAGAAAGAGAAAGAAAGAGAGAGAGAGAGAGAGAGAGAGAGAGAGAGAAAGAATCATAGAAAGCTTAGTAGCACTGCGATTTGATTGCAAACATATCTGATGTTTGATGATCAGGCTACCAAACAGGCAAGTTTACCAATTTATCTAAATGAAAAAAATTCTTTAGGTAGCCACATAACAAAGTACATTCTTGAATTAATGTGTAGTGACTTGAATTATGATTCAAACTCTGAATTCTGGCAAGAATATTTTTTCACTACTTTTTAGAACAAAAGGATGCAGGATTTATTATCATCATTGTCATTATTATTGCTATTATTATTTTGTTCTGCTTTAGGTGGATAGCACCTGTCAAGTCTATCTTGAAGATGCAAAAAGGAAAAACAGTTACGGACATTGAATGCATTCAATTATCAAGATTTTTTTCCCTCTGAAAGAAAAATCAGTTAATAAAAGTGCTCTGCCAAGCACCACTGGTGTAGCTGTATTTTAAAAATAAAACTGTACTTTATAATAAGGGCATGTGAAAGTCTGACCGTTTGACATTTCTCAGAGTAATACAGTTTTTAAGTATCAGAATATAGATAGTTGTTATTACTAGTTTAGAATTACTAAAGTGTATTGGACGACAAATTGTATGTTAATTGAGTGTTAGTTGTCTCAAGTGCAAATGTGTAGGATTATAATTGAGTCTTTTTTCCATCTCCTCCAGAAAATGGGTCCCAAGCATTAAATAGTATACATGTATTTTGTTTGTTTGCTTGTTTGTTTTTGTCTTTTTGAGACAGACTTGCACTATGCAGTTCAGGCTAGCCTTAAGCTCACTTTGTAGCCCAGGCTGATCTCGAACTCACAATGATCCTCCTGCCTCAGCCTCCCAAATGCTGGGATTACAGTGGTGCACCACCACACCCAGCTGCATGCATTTTTATTGTATACTGTGTATACTTTTTTGTACTAGTTCCTCCCCCTTTTGCAATGTTAAAGCCACTTATAAAATGTCTATTGCCCCCTCCTCTTCCCAAATTAAAAATAAATCTAGGTTAACCTGGTAAGATGGAGAATGAGGCAGCAGTTGAGTAATGGAAAAAACAATAAAGTTGGAATCTGGAAGGCTGGCTTCCTGTCCTGGCATTACCCCTCCACATTTGTGGGGCACATTAGCCCCTCTGAGTCTCAGTTTCCTAATTTGTGAATGTGTATAACGACTCTGGTTCCACTTACCTCACTGGGTGTTATGAAGAAGTGAGATAAATCCAAAGTTGTGGCATAAATATAAGAGGCTACTACTATGCTTTTACAGTCTACTAGGACTAGATTTCTAGAGGAGATAGTTACATCATACTCAATCACTTGCCTTACACTGCATTTATTTTCTGCAGGAACTACAAATATCTAGAATCTCATCTTGTAAATAGAGAACAGTTAAAACTTCAGAAATGAAGGGAAGTATCTGTCTTATTTGAGTAAAAGTGATGTGCAAAAGCTACCAAATCCTTCATTTTTCGGTACTTGTACCACTAAAGACAGAATGAGGTTGAGAGAAGGCGGGGAAGCACTACTGACAATCTCTGTATATTTAAACCAGATTAGAGCAAAAGAGGGGCTGCCCCTGAAAATGTCCTGGGGAGGGGGCATTCAAGGCTCTTTGCAGTTCTTTCTGAGTAACGCGCAGCTCTTTTTCCCACAGCCCGTTGCTAGCGGGCATGACTGCCAGGCTCTCCGTCTTCCAGGCTGCAGGGCTCCTCCCCACCCTTCTTCGCTGGCCTCTAACCACTCAGGCTTTGAGGTTTCCTAAAGTCAAACACGGCCTGATCCCTCCTCAAGTGGTTGATTTGTGTGTCTCAAACCATCCGTTTCCTTTATACCCTTGGAGACACAGGATGGAGAAAAGTTGGGAGAGGGCTCCTGGAGTTTTTGAAGTGGACAAACTCCTGTGCTTTAGGTCACACTGACTTTTCAGCATCCTCAGAGTTTTCTTGATGTATTTCCACATCTCTGACTAGCTGCCAACAGCATGATTGGAGAAGCAGCAATCTATAGTTCCCAGTGAATCAGTCCACTCTTCCGCCGCAGTTCAGAAATTCAGCCTAAATTAGAGAAGGAGCACCCTGAACCACAGCTGGCTCTGTGAGGCAGAACAATCAGCCTAGTTACTCTGTATAAAGCTTTCCTCAATAAATCAAGATTTATATTGCAACATGAAGCATACTGGTCTCTCTTTTCAACTATTTACAGATCATGCATTTATTACCATACAAGATTTCATTAACTTCTAACTTACATTTTCAGAGCTAACATCAGGGGACTCTTAACTGTTCAAAGATTACCTGAGAAAATTTGAGTACTGCAATAAAAGATAGGAGGAGGGGGATCAAGAGTGATAGTTTACAACATCCCCGGTAACATGCCGGGCACAATTTTCTTTTCTTCCTTAGAAGAATAGAGGAATATTTGGCCAACAGAAAAATAGTTTAATAGGACTGCAGTGCAGGATCTCTGAGAATGCTTTCAATTCCCCACATGTGTTTTAGCAAGGCCACTTTATATTAACACCAATTCCCATTAACCCAGTGATGGGAAAACACAAAAATCTGTCAGGTTATTCATACTGATAAACATGTAGTGCTGTCTGACTACCGAATATTTTAGATCTAGCCATAATTTAATTTCATAATCCTTCAAAGAGTTTTATGTATTTTTTTGTTCTAGTTTCAACTTTTCTCTATTATTGCACAATATGTCTCTTTTGTGTATTCCTGTGCCCCTCCAAATGGAAATGATTTCCAGCCTGATTATGGCTTTCAGAATTTTTTACTTAGATAGGATAATCTGGAAATTATCTTCCTCTACTTCTCAAAGTCAGAGCTTGAGCCAAATATTTTCCAGACTTCCACTCTGACCCTTTCTGTTGGATTTTTATTCTTTCAAACATTGAATAAAATAAATGTACCTTCCTTTAGGAAATCACCCTGAAATTGTAGAACTAGTTTACAGGCTTCTATAATATACTAACATTGCTCCCAGTCATGTCACATACCATGTACATTGAGTGAAAATTTATACAACTGTCTCTTTTTTAACTTAAGTTTAGTGGTACCATTTAGATACACATAATGATCACATTCATCCTAGGGAATTTGTACTGGTACATGATATAACTTGATTCTTTTTTTCTCATTCCCCTCCCCTCCCTTCAATCCTTCTTACCCTCCTTATTTACAGAAGATTTGTTACTATTTTATCCTTCTTTTCTCACTTTTTCCCTCTTTCTTCCTTTCCCCCTCCCTTGCTCCTTCTGGTCCCACTTGAAAATTTGTTCCTACAGTTTTATGGGGACAGATATCACACTTGCTTTGAACACTGGTGTCTTTACTTTGTAAAATACCCTTCCAAGCACTTAGTAGTAGCTCAAAACTACTTAATATGAGTGAAGAATAAACGAAACATCATCACTCTGGCGCCTAATTCATAATAAATTTGAAACCTGAAATCCTGATGAAATATGAAATAAATTCAAGAAGACAAGGTCCATTAACTGACCAGATATAGAAGCCAAGAAGGCAGAAATGATTCTTTCTTCAGTTGATGAAGTTTTCAGGGCACACCAATTATCCCAATCTTTTCACGTTTGCAGAATCAGAGGCTGTGTACTGTAGGTCTATGTTTTGTGTCCCTAACACCCTTTGATAGACCATCTAACAGTTTTAAGTCAAATAGCCTTAGAATCTTGTTCTAAGACATGGTGGCAGTCCTAGAGTCCAATTAGTTAATCCCTATGTAGTCTGATTGGTTCACTGTTTCTTATCTACAGGCTGTCCAAGCAGAGTTATAGAAATACTCCTTTCTGTGCTCTTAGAGACTTGCAATCAATGGCCATGAATATAAAGCACGAGGTATTTCTTCAAAGTTCCTTTTTACCACTTCATTTAAAGAAATTTCCAACAACCATGAGTCGTTTAGCTGCCACGGTGCATATTAAGGGCTGACTTGATTGCCTAATGACCCTGTGGCAGCCATCAACTGAGTCTACTTGCTTGCCAAACATTATGAAATTACAGAAAAAAAAAAAAAAGCCAAAGGCAAGGTTAGTGAAGACAACAAATCCTGAAATACTTTTTGAGCCATCTTATTAGACACTAAAGAGACACTTTCATGGCACTCTTACTTTTTCGTTCTTCCTTGCTTTCAGTGAAATCAAACTAAAACTGAATTCTCAATCTCTCAATTAAAAAACTAATGTTTGTCATAGAGGTACAAAGTAGTATTCTTGCACACTCCTTCTAAAAAGACATACAGCCCCTAATGAGGCCTAGTATTCCAATTCTAGGTAAAATTAAAACTTTGATCTTTACTCTTCTCCAAATAAAGTAGAAGCTACAAAACCCATTTATTTACCCATATGTTGTTGCTATTTGTTCGGTATACGTGTACCAGTATGCATGGAAAGCAAGATAGACACTCAGCTAAGGTTAACAAACCTAACTGTGCTCCACCATAGTCTTCATCCTTCTTTAATTGTATAATGTGGGGCTTGGATGTTGATTTGAAATGTTTGGAAATCTTCCGTTGCTCTCTACCATTGTGCATGTACTATCAAAACTAACATGTGGCGGAACTTTAAGGCCCGATGCCAAACATATGGTATCCACAACCAGCTATCATAAGCTTTGGAATGCTAATTGCGGGAAAGAGCCAGATGAAAATGTTTAATAGCACACACATGGCCAGTTGAAGATTTCCTAATAGAATGACTGCTTTCAGGCTTTTGTCACGTAGAGCAGACTAATTTGCAAGTTGCAAGAAAAAAACCTTCTAAAACTTTTATATAGTTTGTAAAATATGAAAGTAAAATGCAGTTTCACATCTTTTGTAAACTAATGAATTGCCTTTTGAATCCTCTAGAATGGCCTGAAATTGCTTCATGTTATTCAACTGACTTATTCATACAAAATTTTTCCTTTAATTGCATAGTAATTGCATGAAAACAAGTGTTATAGCAGTATAACTCTAAATATTAATCTAAAGAAACCACACTTATTTCAAGCCTCATCATGGAATCAAAGCTTTTCAGTTCAAAGAAAGCCAGAGTTTAAATGCTTCGTTGATGTATGAAGAAATTAAGGACAACAGAAGTTAACTGACTTGCCCAGTGCCCACAGCTTGATGGTGGCTAAGCCCAAATCGAACCTGTGACTCATTAATGTATTCTAGTGCTATTTTCATTAACTCATTTTGGCATATAAAAGATATTACCGAATGGCTTGTGTTAGAGTTTGAATGTGTCCACCAAAACTTCATGTGCTGGAGACTCAATAGCTCTAGTGTGTGTTGATGGTTTTTGGAGGTGGTCGCCTTTGGAAGACGCTTGGAATCAGGTGAGGGTGTCTGTGATGTACCAGAGGCTTTGGAAGAAGAGCTGTGCCTCAGGCTCACCGTGTGACACCCTCGCCACGTTACAGTGCAGCAAGCAGCCCTTGCCAGGTGCCAGAGTCGTGTTCTTGGACTTTTCATCATCCAGAACCCCAAAATTAGGAGCTAATAAGTCTCTGTTTAAAAAATAATTATCCAGTCTGTGACATTCAGTTATGATCACAAAAAAAGAAAAAAAAA
>RJWM01042722.1:0-14179 GCA_004363535.1 Dasyprocta punctata
GGAATGAGTTAGTCCACGCGTTCTCCTCCACCTCTCCCTGCCTCTAACAGCCTCACTTGGTTTGCCTTGGACTTGACCTAAGTTGAGAGGCTGTCGAAGACATGAAATGAAGATGAATTTGTCTCAGTCTCTGCTAACCTTGCTGCCCAGGCTCAGCAGGTGCTGCCTGAGTGTTTCTGCCTCCCTGCGGCCCCCTGACCCTGGGAGGAACTCTTTGGGGACTGGAAGGTACAGTGTAAAGACATTCCGATTTTTACCATACCTTTCCTCAAACAATAAATTCCCCACAGGAAAGTTGGGAAAGAACAAAAATAAACACTTGTTAAGGATAGATTTACAATAGATGTCCTTTTGCATTCATTTGACTCAGATTTCCTTAATAGGCTGCAGATTCTGGGCACCATGCTTGTACTAATTAGTTTTTTTATCATGTGATGGTTGCTCTCTAGGGGAAGAGAAAGCCTAAAGGCGTGAGCTGCAACCAGGGCTATAAAACCACCAATGAAACCCATCATTGCCTTGACTGGATTTCTGTGTGGTGGAGATGAAGGCCAGTCCTGTCCTTATCAATCTTACCTTTCATGCAAATGCCCAGATGCAAGGGATGCTTGGGTTTTATTATTTGCTTTATCATTATCAGGCATTTTCTTTATGCTAGCTCCGTGTTCAGCACTTTTGGATGTTTGCTATCTCTACTCCCCACCACAGACTTTATGTACATGCCATTCCGCCTGCTGAATTATGGGCTCCTGAATATAGGGAAATGTGTCATTTGGGATGAATTGAAGCTGGTTTTCTATCATCTGGGAGCCCCTAGTCTAGTGGGAGAAACAGACATATATATAAGTTATTGGGATACATGGCGCACTCTGATAGTGTGATAATGATTATAACAATAATAGTTAACATTTAAGGGAAATGGATCATGGTCCCAGCCCTGTGCCAATTCTTGCACATGTTTATATGCTTTTTGACTCCTCAGTAAAATTGGTGCTGTATCAGTTATCTATTATCATAATAATGCTGGGTAACAACCATAAAACCTTTGTGGCACAGAACATTTATTTTTTGCTCAAATCTATTTGTTGGCTGGGAGCTTCTGTTTCCAGGGCAGCTGGCTTTGGCTGAGGCACCTTAATTGGGTTCTTTGGTGAATTTGGGTGACTGGGGGCTAGTTGGTGTAGCAAGGCCTTTGATGAAACGCTTTGCCTCTGTTTCCTCCAGCAGCTTTGATCCTGCTCATCCTCCTGGCAAAGGGAGAATTCCAAGGGCACGAGCCTCATGGGGCTGAGACTCAAAACTGATACACTGTCATCACCACGAACCTTGCATTTGGCCAAAGCAAATTTACAAGGGTAACCCGGATTCAAGGACTGGAGAAATAGATTTTGCTCCTTCATGATAGAAGCTGCAAAACTATATTGTTAAAGGTATGGATGCCGGAAGGATGAAAGGTTGCAGCCATTTATGAAGTTTGCCATGGGGTATATTCTTGTCCCCATTTATTGTTGCTGTTTTACAGATGAGGCAACTGAGTCCTATGGAGATACTTAAACTTGCATAAAGAAATAGCAATATAGACAAAGGTTCTGGGATTACTAGCAAAGGGGGAGGTTGTGCTTGTATAGAAGAGTTGGAAATTTCTTAAGCATGGAGATGAACTTGAAGTGAGGCTGTGTGGCAGATGTTGTGCCTCCTTTCCCCATTTTGTGCCAGGACCTCTGCGTGTATGGCCAGCTGTAGTAGACAGTTCCCACTGTCAATGGCCTCTCTACCCCTTGCCCAAGGGTTTCTCCAGGGCCTCAAAGCTTTGCTGTGTCTACTTCAGGGCAACCTACACATGTCACACCAAATGCCTCCAGTGACAACCCTCAAGTAAGGTGGGCAGGTGCTGGCAAATCAATGTCTCTGCTTCTCCGTTCCATGGTGGAACAATTCTGTGGCACATTTTATGAAGTTCCTCAGAAGATTCCCATGGGAATTAATCCCCAGATTACTCTTGGTAGTGATCTGCTCATTAACATTACAATTTACTATTTTCCTCTTTCAGTTAAGCCACCTACACCCCAGCTCTTATCTCAAGGTCTACTTTCATAGGAAATCAAACCAAGACATCTGGAAGGGTGGACAACAGACCAGAGAAGGGAGGCTGGTGAAGTGTTCTCTGTAGAGGACCTTTGAAAAACTTCTGGGGTTAGGTTTGGGGTGAGGACTGCCTGGGCTGGGTCACAACATGGTGGATGTAATCGTAGAGGAGGGAAAGGTCACATGGCAAGAGGTCACAGGCCAGGGAGCCGAAAAAGGCCAGTCTTGCTCTTTGCATAGCAGCCTATGCTCAAAGGAACTAATTGGGGTTTCATGAGAATTGCATTAGCCCCTTCCAAGGGCAGAACTCCAATGACTTTCTATGAAACCCCACCCCCTAACAGTCTCACTGCCTCTCATGTAACCACAGTCAAAGCAAGTCTCCAACACATGAACCCACAGGGGACAAACCACATCTAAACCATAGCAATGAGTTACTTTGAGCTTGGCATACACGTATGCCTCCACTCAAAATTAAACATGAAACATCCTTATTCTGAAAGTCCACTGGCCTTTCTTGTACCATGAACTGGTCTATCTTGTACAATGAACTGGTCTATCTTTCATAGAAAACCATAATCTATCCTAATACTCGCCTCTCAATCTCTTTTTTTTCCCCTTTCCTCTCACTTTCTCTGTTTTAGCTAACAGTCCTCAACTCAATCGCATGATATTTTCCTAGCCATTTCTGAGCCATCTGCCCTTCCCTCTGTTACTCCAAGCCTGAAAGCTAATTTCACCCAGTGAAAATTTTCCCCAAGTGAAAGACAGCTGTCTCCCTCCAGAAGCTGACAAGCCACAGTACTAATGTGTTTGTGGAGATGGGGTGGGAGTGAGGGATGGTAGTAGAAATGTCACTGGGGAGTTCAGACAATTGGTGGCCTTTGTAGAAGTGATAAAATAAACATGGTAAAAACCAAGAACAACCTGGACAATTTCTTCTGCTTCCCCAAATATCACCTCACAACTTCCAAATCTGTGCTTTGTTCCAGCGATCCCTGAAAGCTTTTTGGTCTTCAATAACTCTATTAAAATGCAAATACCTACTGGGAGTTGTTAAGCCTTATCAGCTGATATTTGGCTGTAGAATGAGCATAAGATCCTGCTTTAATGGGGCCAAGAAAGGCAGAGGGATAGGGCCTTGCTGTGGAAGGAAAAATAGAGCCAAAAAGAAGGAGAGAAGATATTTATGGTCGGGGTCATTTTTTAGTCTTTCTTCTATTTTGAATAGAGTGAAGTTTGCTCACCACTATCACAGCCTTCTCCTTTGGCATCTCAAGAGCAGTACTTTTTAAATGGTAGGTTTGTTGCTCTTTGACCCATGCATACATTGAATTAAAGAGGGATGCTGGGGGCATCTCAGCACTGTCTAAATTAGGAGGAGTAAAAGTAACTCAGGGAGATAGCTATAGATCCCCCTCTCTGGTCTACATTTAGTTGCATTCGATTATACCAGTGCCATGGTACATGGATGATGCTGGCAGCTCAGTAGGTCACAGCAAAGCCCACACGTGGCTTCCTCTTTGGTAGGAAGTAAGCTGCAGTCCCACCAGTGGGCTTGCCCATGTGTGCACACCTAGGGGACCAAAGGAGAGCGTGGATACACATTGCCATTCTCTCCCAATGCCCTGGAAAACCACAGACATGCAGCCGACCTCCACAGGAAATGACTGTATCCATCAGCTGTGTCCCAGCCTCTCAGCTTGAGCACCTTCTCAATCATCTGTAGCTCAGAGCACATATGTCTTCTCTCCCCTGTTGGACTGTGACCACCTTCAGCAGGAGCCAAGGCTACTTCATCACTGAGTCCAAGTCCAAAGTGCTTTCAGAATAAAAGCATCCATAAAAAGCAGATGTCAAAGCAGGATTGTTCCAAAGTAGTATTATAAATAAGTGGAGTCTCCAACTCCCTTGTGTTTCTTTTCCTTTCAGGTGCCATAGTCAAGATATTTAACCAGTAAGGTACCAGCACTAACCAATCAGAAGAAGAGTAGGTTTGCTAAAAAGCAGAGTTCTGGGACTGCCTGCTGTGCAACATTAACCTTTTCTTTGCTAGAGTATGAGGCCTTCCAGGGAGAAGCTGGACTGGCAAAAGTACCAGAGAGCTCAGGATACCATCTGCTTGCTTACTGGTGTGGTAATATTCCAACATTTTAACAACTTTATGAGTATCCTGGGACATCCTGCACGGGTATCCTATTCCATAGCCCCAGCTCTAAGTTCCAAAGTGGTGATGAAGCAGGAACTGGGAAAGGTTTCCTTGCCTGGGGCCAGAGCTGTGTGTGTGTGTGTGGTCATTAACCTCAATCCTGGGGCAGGCATGGAGATCATATTGAAGAGGCCAGGGCTTCATGACCCAAGAGGGCAATGTTTGTGTAGCTCTGAGCTGGTGAGAAGCCACAGCCTCTCCTCAGGCCCCTCAGCAGTGGTCATTGACTTTGACAACCAGTAAAGTACATATGTGCCACGGTTAACTGTGGTGTCAGCTTGACTAAGAAACACTGTCTTAGTTATTTTCCTTTTTGCTGAGACCAACTACCCAACACTTACAAGTTAAGGAAGGAAGGGTTTATGTAGCTCACAGTTTGTAGAGGTTTCAGTCCATATTTGGCTGGCTCCAAGGCAGGGTGGCTTAGCAGAGTGGCATCACAGAGGAGAGAAATTCATGGCACACAGAAGCAAGCAAGCAAAGGATGACCACAGCTATCCCTTGTATCTCATCTAGGGTACTCAGGGTGGGTAGTACTAGCACCCTTAATCCTAGTGCCCCTGAGCCTAGCATTGCACCATGAATCCATACCAACATCACACATCCTAGATCCAGCCACCTCTGAAAAAGCCCCACTTACGACATGAGGCTTTGGGGAGACAACTAGACTCAGCCATAGCAAACACCTGGTGGAATGCATTATCACAGTTCTGGGCATTTCTGAATGACTGACTTACTGAAGATGGAAGACTCACCCAGGTTATGGATGGCACCAATCAATAAATGTGTAACCTAGATGAATTAAAAGGGAAGAAAGGAGAAAGTTCTGCTTTTGCTTCTTTGGAGGAGCTCCAGTCTTTACCATCACCTTTGGATGTCCATTTCCAGGCTTCCTTTGCAGACTTTTGCGCCTTCCAGTTCAGAGTTTTGGCTTCCAATACAACTTTCATGGAACTCCTCAGTGAGCCATAGGCTTTCTTTTGACTAGATTCTCTGGCTCTCCAGTGTGCAGGTGGTACTTTTTCATTCTTCCACCCTTGACTCTGCAGCCAGTCATTCTAAGCCTGCCTTGTAAACCCTTTGTATATCATACATGTTAAATATATATGTTACTCTCATGAGCCCTGATATTAATATGTATGCCTAATACTCTTGGGGTGTAAAATCACTATCTATCTATATATTTTTTTCTTTTCATTCAAAGGTTTCCTCTCACATTGAGACATCAGCTTTCTATCCTTCCTATTCTTTTGCTTAGCCTGTTATTATGATGGAACAAAAATTTCCTCCCATTTTCTTCACTACCCTGCACCCCCCTCAAAACAAACAAACAAAAAAACTTATTTCAGGCAAACCCTCTTGTGCTGCTTGCTTGAAAAAGGAAAAGAAACATTTTCCATCCTTCGTGTTGGTAGAGGTGGGGATAGGGGCTCACTTTTACTCCCAGTCCTCATTTCTGCCTCACACGTCTTGGTCTGGTGCAGGGGGAGGGAACTGTGATTCATGGGGTCCTTGAAGATAATCCTGGACCCCATGGGGCAGAGGAAGGGTAGAGAGGAAGAAGTGAGTAAAGAAGTGAGCTATTTTCAGCTTGTCAAAAATCCTAATGGAAATTATAGATTAACAGAGTACTCTTGTGTGCAACCAGAGAAATTCAACTTGAGCCAGCTT
Organism: Dasyprocta punctata; assembly: GCA_004363535.1. Lineage (NCBI taxonomy): Eukaryota > Metazoa > Chordata > Mammalia > Rodentia > Dasyproctidae > Dasyprocta > Dasyprocta punctata. Next base: position 5,966 of record RJWM01042722.1, read on the forward strand.
AGAAGGAAAAAAGTGGAGCTAATTGGCTCATGAAATCAATCCACAGGAAGAAGTGAAGTGTGCTGAGCCTCAGGGACAGCTGGAGCCAGGGCTGTAAATGTCACCGGGACATTCCTTCCATTGCTGTCTCTCACCTGTAATCTTTTCTGAAAGTAGAGTTCATGCTCTAGACAAGTGTTTCTCAACCTGAGATGGAGAGCAATGCTATGCTCATCTCCACCCCCTGGACGTTTGCATTATCTGGAGACATTTTTGATTATCACAGCTGGGGGAGGGGTGTTGCTGGTCTAGTGCATAGAGGCAGAAGTTCCAGCTAAGCACTCTACAGTGCATAGAACAGCCTTCCAAAAACAATGGCCTGACCCCCAATGTCAATAGTAGTTGAGAAACTCTGGTCCAAGGCCAGTATCTTAGATCATTTTGTGCTGGGTAGTTTAAAATAAACATGGTTCTGGGGAAAAGATCTTCAAGATTGTATCAGTTAAGGTTCACTAGAGGGACAGATTTAATGACATATAGAGGATTTACAAAGCAGGCTTTTGATGTCTGCCTGCAGAGTCAGGGATAGAGGAATGCCAAAAAGGTTGTTTGCATGCTGGAGAGCCAGAGGATTGGAAGTTGAAAGCCTGGAACTCACTGTAGAGTCTGGTGCTAGTCAGTATGGGAAAGTTGAAGGATGCTTTGGAAGGTTAGAGTCTGCAAAGGAAGCCTGAATGAACTGAAGAAAAATGTCTAAATGTGACAGCAAAAATGAGAACAAAAAGGGGCAGATTTCCTTCTTCTTTCCCTTTTTATTTCACCCAGGCTATAAGTCTATTGGTTGGGGCCACCCACATTTGGGTTGCGGGGAGCTTCCCTCCTTTGTTAACAGTTTACAAGTCAACCAGTCAGACACACCCAGAACTGCACTCCACTGATCCGCTAGGCATTTCTTAATCCATTCAAGTTGACACTACGATTAACTATCACGAAGATGCAGGGACCACATCTGGCAAGGGCCTTCTTGTATCATCTCATGGCAGAAGGCATCACATGATAAAATGGCAAGAGAGAGAAAATGGAGAGGAGCTGAACTCCTCCTTTTGTAAGAAATTGACTTGAGTTGGGCATGGTAGCACACATCTGTAATCCCAGCACTTGGGAGGCTGAGGCAGGAGGATTGCTGGCCTGGGCTACATAGTGAGTTCAAGGCCAGCTTGGTTTCCAGAGGGAGACTCTGTCTCAAAAAGACCAAAAAAAAAAAAAAAAAAAAAAAAAAAAAAAAAAAAAAAAAAAAAAAAAAAAAAAAAAAAAAAAAAAAAAAAAAAAAAAAAAAAAAAAAAAAAAGAAAAGAAAAGAAAGAAAGATAAAACTGACTCATGCAGTAAAGCATTAATCCATTCATGAAGGCTATGCCCTCACGATCTAATCACCTCTGAAAAATTTTATCTCCTAACACCATCAATTTTAGATAAAGTTCCCAACACACGAATATTGAGGGCCACATTCACACCAAAGCTACCAGCTTCCTCCACGTGGCTGACCGCAGTTGGCTGGCAACTCCCAGGCCTTTATCCAATAGCATTGGTAGCCCACCAGGCACTGAGACTTGCTCACTCTGATTTAAATGTCAGAAATCCTAGGGGAGTTCTGTGATTGATCCATTTTGGTTCAAGGGCCCATCCCTAAATTAGTTAATATGAATGAAAAGGTGGGGCTTCAGAAGTTCATAGAAACCCTTTCTGGAACCTGGTTGGAATTGAGGTTAGGAAAGCTCTCAAAAAGGCAGGGTAAGAGGCAAACCAACAAAGGATGACAGGTTACTTACTACCACATAAATTCAAATTATTCGAGAGGCAATATTTTTACAAAGTAGGAATACAGGAAAAGGAAAAAACAAGTGCTCTTTTTTGGAGTAAACATTAGGAACCGTATGAATCCACCCCTGAGCTAAACTACAGTACAGGCCAGGCCAGTGTCCCATGTTGCAAACTTTCCTGCCATGCCTCCTAGGCAGACAGTTCCCAGGGGGACCTGTTCTCCACTTGGAATCAATGGGTGGTAAGTGGCTATTTAGATAAACTAATTATCACCGATGTTTAGGTAGCTAATGAGTTATTCCTTGCAGATGACATAATGCTTAACCCCATTATACAAGATATAATGGGGTTAAGAATTTGCATTTCCTTTAAAGATCCTTAAAGGAGGAAATAGTAATAATACTTGCAGTCAAAAGGGAATGTGGTAGGAAGCTGTGTTTGCTTTGGAGGCCTCTAGATTCAGGCGGTTCATGCAGGTGGCAAGTTACACCATATCTGTATAAGACATACTTAAATTTAATGTTTTCAGAAGCATGTTCTGCAGAACATGGATCCCTGAGATGGTAGTAATTTCATAATTGCAGCAGTTAGGGAAATGCAGGCTTAGGTAACAGTTAGTGCATTTCTTTACTGTAAGGTTTGGGATCTTTAATAGAAAGGTTGTTGCTACTCTCAACAATTGAGCTGAGGAAGCTCCTTCGTTAAGGAGCATTTTCTGTAGTGTGACCAGCCTTGTTTTACCTCTACTGTCCTCGCATAGTTGTTAAGGGCATTACCTTTCATGTCTCAAAGTGGAGGATAAATTATACAGTCACCTTAGTCTAACTGGAGCACACTTTGGAAAATGCCTTTCTGTTGCCATCTTGATTGGTGGACAGCAACTTTGTATAGTCTGAAATCAGCCTTAGGACTTCCTTTCTGTTTGGTGGCATGCATTCACTACTTCGGTATCCAACCTGGAGATGGAGTCAGTCCCTATAAGTCCACAGAGGCACACACAGGATGAGAATTTCCTGAGACAATGGCTTCCCCTTCTTCCCTAAAACATTTCTACATTGACCCCTTTCAGTAGCAACAGGAGAATCCCCAAATCAAGGCCTGTATTTTAAAATTCATACAGACTCTTGGGTCATTGTGTTATTAAGGAATTGTTTGATTTTAAGACAAACTGAATGTGAACAGGCAAAAACAGAAGCAAAAATCCCTCAAGGCCACAGAAGTTAGTTACTTGAGGAAGAAATTCATAGAATCAGAGGACAAACCTCAGAAACCAGAGAGTATGCTTCTCGAATTCTCTTTCCAGTCATGGCATGCCCCTACCTTGTTTCCAGTATTTCCTATAGAGGACTATGTTGCCTCCATGGATGTTAGTAATTACAAAATTCAAAATTAATGACCTTCAGCACTTCATATAATAAGCACCAGACAAAACAAACAATTACTTTAAAATTAGTACCATAAGCAAAAATGCTAAGTAACACAATATTTTCACAGGAGGAGGAGGAGCTCAGGACAATGAGGCTTTGTTCTCAAGTCAAAGCACTGAAGAAAAAAACCCAGTGATTCCAACAGAGACAATTGCCCTTGCAAGTTCCTTTAATCACGTCCAAAAGTAGAATATGTGTTTTTATGAATTTAGCTCTCGACATGTGCAAATGACAAAGGTATGTGCTGATAGATGAAAAATAATGAGTAGACAGAACATGAATTTCCAGGTTTTTCCTTACTTAAAAAAGAAATGAGAAGTAAGAGAATAAAAAAGAAAATAAGGACTACTCTAGGCTGGGTCATGTCTGTAGTAGCTGGCTGATGGCAGGCTGAGAGGGGTCACTTGTGTTTTTTCACTGTGTTTATTTACTTTTTGTTTTTGTTCTTCCACTCTCTTTCTCCCACCCTTCCATTAAACCAGTGTGGCAGGCAGAATAAGATAGTAGTAAAACCACAGAGTAAGATTGCAGAGATTTAATCTGCCATTGTCACTATGGGACCTTGGAAAGATTTACTTAATCTCTGAACATACTGTATAAAAATGTAAACAAGAATAGAAATGCCTCATACTTTTCTTGTGATGATTAAGTGAAGGTATGCATGGAACGCCCTCCGAACAGTGCTAGGCAGCCGAGAGCAATGTTACTACTAATACTACTACTCGCACTATTAAACCAATAAGGTCTCTGCTTTCTGGGGGGTGTTACTGGCTTTCTTTTGTTTTCTTCCCATCCCCGGCTTTGTTTTGTTTCTTTGCTTGCCTTGTTCTTAACTCGCCTTCACACTGGTTCATACCTAATGGAGAGAAAGCTTCCTCCGATTTTTTTCTTTAGAGGCCACAGTCATTTCTCATTCATTTATTCATTCATTCAGGAATTCATTTAACAAATATTTATTAAGGGACTTCTATGGACCGGGCCTAATTCCAGCTGCTGGAATATAGCAGAAAACAAATCAACACAAATCCCAGCTTTCATGAGTTTATAACCTAGTGGGAGAAGGAGGCTATGAAGGAAAAAAAAATCAAGCATCCCCCGCTATACTCCAAATTATGTTGTCTTTCCTGTCTTGCCGCAGCTTGCCTATATCTGATTTCTTGATGTGATCTTCTTTACAGAAACTTTTTCCTCCTTTTGGTTGATTTACAAATACCTAGATTGTTCCCAAAGAGATTTCAGGCAGCTTCTTCGCCTTTTGACTCATTGCTTCCCAGTAACCGATTTCCTCCCTGCCTGCCGTGTGCTGTGTGCTGTGATGTTTTTCCTAGATGCCGTTTGCCTTTTCCAAGCCAACTCCATCTCCTGCCTGGTCCTTTCAGAGTCCCTTCCTTTGGATCAGGGAACAAATCCCAATTTAGCTTCACTTGTGATTATAATTAATGTGCTGTTTACGACCTCTTCCAGATCATTAATGAAGATGTTAAATGAGACCAGAATGAAATCGTGTCCCTGTGGCATCCAGTTTAGACACCTCCCAAGGACTCCACACTCTGTCATTTGCTGTTTTATTGTGCTTTGTTTACCTTGCAAGCTCAGGCCTTCGCCTTTGCAAAAGGCAGAAAGCTTGATATTTTTACTGCTGCAGCAATGCCACTTGAGGGCGGGGATATTAAAGCCTGGCAGATTGTAAATGCATCCTTTTGAATTTGAATTATTGTAGATTATGAATACAGCATTGTCAGGAAATGCTCTGTGGCTCTCCCTCCTCCTAGATGCCTTTGTTTTCTCTTGACTTTCTGCAGCTGTTCAGCCTTTCCGGGAGCAGGAAAGGGTAGATGTTTGCTGGATGCAAAGATGTTGCTTGGATCAGCTTAACTATGACTGTAAAGCCTAGCTGTTGCATGTTAAAGTCACGGTTGATCCATTGCACGAACAGCCCCAGGTGTTCTCCCCTCCCTGAATCTAGAACCTTCCTAGTACCCATATTTGGCAGCACCGTCCACTCTGACTATGGTTCAGCCATGTGATTTTCTTTGACAAATGGGATTTGAGCAGACATAATGTAGACATAGGCTCTGAAACAAGCACTTGTATGTCTCTGCTTGCATTTTTCTGCCTCCATCATAACCACAAGAGAAGATCACCATGATGGGTAGCCTGTTGAAAGGCAGAGCTCAGTCCCTCCAGCAAGGTTCGCTCTAGATCTTCTGACAACCAGGCAACCTCCAAACATCTAAGTCTCATCTACATCAGCAGGACCTCCAAGTCAGCCAGCAATTCCCTGAGCAAAAATCATATTGCACACAAGGTCTTGAGATAGGAAATTAGAGCATGGCAAAGCTGGCTAGGGTAGCAGGCATGACCCGTTAATTATAAGGTTCCAGAGACATGTGCAGAACAGTTCCCAAAGCCCTGTGTGTTGACTTCTCTCAAGAACTTGAGCAGGTTTTCAATAGGATGACCTACACCTGATGTAAGCCTGAGACATGGATCCCAGTAGCGCCTCTCAGGATCCTAAGGTAGAAGTTCTTTAGGATTTCCTCACGATTTGGACAATATAAAGGGCGCATTGATGCCATAAAGAGCTTGCTACTGTAACTTTCCATGATAGCTCAGACTGTACTTCCCAGAAGCTGCACCTACTTTCAGTTTTACTTTTAACCCTTTTTTCTCCTTACCCAACCCAAGCTTACTGCAGAGCCAGTTTCTCCCCAACTTTTCGCTTTTGCTTTCTTAAATAAACTTAGCCACTGCTTTTTGCTCATTTTGTTCAATTCCTTGTTTGAGATGAGAAGCTAGAATGCAACTCCAGAGGGAGAGACAAGCAACTCAGAACCTGGTAACATTTAATTGATGAGCCACTTTTAGAAGCAAGATAACCAATAACAGCCACATTTCTTACTCAGTGTCACCAGTGACAAGAGATGACTCATACAATAGCATGTATTTGGAGTTTCACAGTCCGAGAATTCATTGATCACCTGAAGATTTTCCAAATAATGAGTCCCTAGTATAATCCTTTATAAGAAAGGGGAGGGGCCTGAAAATATAGCTTAATAGTAGAGTACTTGACTAGCATGCACAAAACTCCAGTCCTGAAAAAAAGAAAGAACTTGAGAAAGGAATGAAGGAGAGGGAAGAGTTTTCCAAATAGAAAATTAAGAAATACAAATTTTAAAAACAAATTAAGTTGGCTGGGAACATAACTTAGTGGTAAAATGCTTGCTTAGAGTGCATGAGGTCCTGCGTTCAATCCCCAGTACAGGAAAAAAAAAAAAAAATATATATATATATATATATGTATTAGAAATACAAAATTGGCACACAGTATGGTCTTAGGCCTTAAAAAGTAAAAAGAATAAAATATATGTTAGCTATTCAAGATTATTAAAGCATTCATTAAGCTTCTACTGAATAGAGTACTTTAAGAATTCTGACTAGTACCGTGAGCTTTAAGGTTGAGGCTGGAGGAAAAGGGGCCCCACAGAGAGCTATGGGATTTTCAGTCCTCTGATAAGCTCCCTTTTCCAAGGAAAACAGAAAAGAGAAATGAAAGATATCCTAGGAAGAACAGGAGTGTGAGCTCTCCCGCTACCAAGCCTAAGCAATGTTTCACTGTGTCCTTTCCACTTTCCTCCTGAAATGGCCATGTCACTCAGCCTGCGTCTGAAAAATGTTCCTTTGGTTTGTGCTTTCACAGTGACAGGTGGCCCTCAGCCATGGGTAAAGCCTAGAAAGGACCGTTTACATTGCTTAACCTGAGACACTGGCCTATGCTTCCACCTTACAGAGAAAGCAATCTCTAATTGTTCCCTGAAGCTTTGCTTACTTGCACCTTGTAGAGTTTTTCTTCCTAGCTAACCATCACCCCTAGGACAGTGCGACTTAAGGTGTAGTCCTGGGCCAGAGGCAAAGCCTCATGGGGAGCTTGTTAGATAGGCGGAATCTCAGAGCCAACCCACAAGTACTGAGTTCAAGTTAGCATTTTTACCAGAATTCCGGGGGATTTGTGCACACATTCAAATTCAAGAAGAACTGGTATTGAAGGACATGATTTATCTGGGGATCAATCACCTCCTTTAGGTGATGAGTTCTTGGGAGCAGGACCATATCTTCTGGATCTTTGTATCTCCAGTACTCAGCGCTATGCCCTGTTGCCTCAGGAGCTCAAAATAACCATGTTCAGCTGCAGTAAGCTGATAGGACTGAGCAGCCTGGCCCACTGAGAGTTCAACCCACTAAGGGACAGATCTTTCCTCCCCAGGATTCTAGAAACCACCTTGAATGTGCAGATTTGCCTACAGGAGGCAAAGTTTGCACAGGCTCCACACTGCTCTGCATAATCCAGAGATTCAGGTTTCAGCACGGTTATGTAAAGTGCAACATCAATTGCATTTGAATAAGCAAGTTTGGGACCAGTGTTCTGCATATACTTGAATGTCCATGCTGGACCTAAATTAGGGCCTAGGAACAACCAGCTAGGCCTTCTGCAGTGGACTCTGAAGTAGACCAGTAGGCAAGAAGGGAGGAGGACTGAGAAAGAGAAAGGTAAAAAAAAGGAGCACGATAAAGCAGGGAGGAAAAAACTAGGCCTTATGGGACCTAAATTTTGCCTTCTTATTTTCTAGAGGAACTTGGAATTTTTCATTCTTTCTTGTGGTACCACTGACATTGAATATCCAATCTTCTCTGCCCCACATCAACCTGAGTAATATACCAAGCCAAGGTTAGCTGCTTCTCCTCTCCTCCTCCTTACTCAATTCAAGTTAGGAATGCTTGCCCCATACACGACTATTGGGATTTTAAAAATGATTTATTTTGCTACACAATTCAGACCTTTGAACCATAGTGGATGCTGGGTGCTGTGCTGACATAGTAGTTAGGGATAAAAAGAGTGTTTGGGGGATTGTGGAATTCTGGCTTTCTATAAATCACTAATTTTATTGTAGTAAATAGAGGTCACCTCCTGGAACTCCAATAGCCAGCAC
>RJWM01042723.1:0-14185 GCA_004363535.1 Dasyprocta punctata
GTAGTAGTAACTGACTCTTATTAAGCATACACTAATACTCCCAGAACTCTAAATTTTATAAACTTCAGTGAAATGCAATTCCTATTTTGCAGCATCATTAACTTTTTCAAGGTCAGAGAACTAGTAAATGGAGAATTTGAACTCAGTCATTTGGCTTCAGGGCTGTTGCCCTTTACCATTAAGCCACACTTGACAACTTAACACCAAGACTGGCAGTCCCTAAAGATATCCTCAAGGTTACTGTTCAGGTCAGCCCTAGCAAAGCAGATCAGTCTTCCCAGGAAGCTAAAGTGAGACATGAATATAAATATATTTCACTGAGGCTAATCTTCTAGTGTTTACTGGAAAATAAAATGAGAAGTCTTTCTCTTGTCTTGTCATACGCAATCAGCTACTTCCTTTGGAGTAGGAGTCAGTGCACCGCAAATAAATTTAAATAGGTGAAAAAATAGCCACGTAAAATTACCATATTAAAAAAATCACTTAGATCTAAGATGTGACATCAAGATTAAAGGGTGGTAATATTCAGAAGGTAACAGAATCTTCAGAGTTTCTGTGGAGAATTTTTTAAAATGATTCTTCCAAAGCAGAATTCCCCAGGAGGACTGTGGCTATGAATTGAAAGCCACAAAAATACCTTCCTATCTTAAGTGTACAACACAAAGTGATCAGTGCCTCAAGAATAGTACTCTCTATTTTATACCTGGGAGAGCAAAGACAGAAATTCTGCAATATGCTTCATGCAAATCATAAGAGTTAAAGAAATACCTGAAATTACCACTGCCTGCATCCACCAACATATAACACCCTCTTTTATAACTTTGGGATTTACTTTATTAATAAGTGTGAATTTCATTTATGAAACTACAATAGAAATAATGAATTATATTTATTATATATACATGCATTTAGATATACCTATATGTGTATATATTATGGTTCCAGATAGAGTAATTACTAACACATGCGTTATACATATTATATACTCAAACATATGTTAAGTTATACTGTATGCATACAATTATTTATACTATAGTCTATGTATTACTTGAATATATTTTATGTCATATGTAATCGTCAGTTCACTTGGGAGGCCCAAGAGAGATTTTCACGGGTGAGGTCCCAACATTGAAGAACGCACATGTGTAAGATACAGGCAACAACAGCAGGTAGCACGGAGCAGAGCAGAGCAGAACAGAAGAGCCACCTACACCTTTACTGTATACTTTCTATACAGGTTTTTACCTCCTATTTGCAGTCTTACAGGCTGGTCCCATTGGCGCATGCGTAGTTGTCCACTGCTGTCATGACTGCATAATCATGCCCCGTTGTGCGCCTGCGCTGGCAACGGAGTCATTTCCTCTGGGATATCTGGAAATGTCCTTACCTGCCCTGAGCTTTGACTCAGTCTTGAGTGGATCCCCACAGTGATATACTGCATAATAACGGTTACTGTATAATGCATACTCATGTATTTCTTATTTAAATATATGCTCAGAATGGAGTGAGTAGTAAAGTTGTGCTAAAAATACAAGGGTTATCCTCACTATGATTAGCATAATCTTAATGGACATTTTTAGACATGTCTGTTTATAACCAGAAGCAAGATTTCTCAATGAAAACTTCAAATCCCAATCCAAATTTTAAATTGATTAAGAATATCAGGACAGATGAATATGTATAAAATTCTGGCATATAAATTATGAATATACATGGGGGTTTTTTTGGTGGCTTTCATCCTTGCAGCTTCTATTTTTCCCCTCGATCACGCTCCCAACATATTTCTTGCATGGACTTTGGCTCATCTTCATCTTCAAAGAAATACAGAATTGTTCCTGACACATCAAAATCAAGAAACTGTACAGACCGAATAACAGAAGAGCACATTGTGATTAAGTATTGAAACCTGTAGCTAAGAACAGTAAGATGGCCATGCATCTATCCTTGGTGTCGTAATAAACTATCCCATTGTCTAAACGAGACAATTTGATAAAATGCATTTGACTTCGCTAGAGGTTGTAAAATAGGAAATGACATTTTCATGTTTCTTGGCTAGTTCAATTAGATCTCACATAAAATAAGTCAATATGACATGGATCATTCAATCACTTTCTTTAGGTTGAAAGAACCCTCTATTACCCAAAATAAAGCACAGTTGCAAAAGCTCACAATGTGTCTTTATAATGAACCTAATTGTGTCATCGATTACAAGCACTGTTTGAATACTGTGATTTTTTAAGAAATCTGGGCAACAATTCAGTCCTTCACATGAAAATGAGACAAATTATAGAATGTATTAATAAAATTTATTTTGTCTTCCTGACTTCCAACCACCTACTGATTAAACCATTATTCTAGCTAACTAAGTAAATTAAATATGTATACTAAAATATGTGACTTCTCTTTAATTTTGGAATAATTATGACTGGTTTTCTAGGTTAATATTAGTGCTGAATTGCAACACCTATTAAAGCAATCTATTATTCATTCATGATTGAATTTACTTAAACTGAGGAATCTGTTTACTTTTTCTTATTTTCTTCCAAGGAGCCATCTGTCATCTAATTCAAATATGTTTAATGCAACCTTACAAATAATGTATTGAAACAAGAATGCTAACCAAAACTTACACAGTTTTGAATATCGGGATAATCAATGCTCACTCTAAAATTGGTTTCTGCACACCAGTCATCCACAGCCTCATATACAGACACATTTGTTAACTTATTCAATGAAGATTTATTCAATTAATTCTGTTTGAGGCACACTGCTGAGCATTAACAAAACAACATTGAACAAGATACACATGTTCCGTGTCTTCCTGGAGCTTAAATTCACAAACCTGCTGGTGTTTGAAGAGTTTTCTCAGCAGCAGGACTAATTTGCTGAATTCACCAATTTACTGATTTGACAAGAATCTACAGAAATACATTTCACATTTAGTAAATTGGGCATTCATATTAAAGCCGTTAAATCATTGTTTTAAAGTTGGCAATGATTTTGTCAAAACTATGTAAAGCAATCTTTTGGGAAGTCAGTACATTTTGTAAATTTGGAAATTTGGTCTTTGACAACTGAATCATACAGTGAATCGATTCTGGAACAGTAAGTTCCTAAAGGTGTTTCTTTTTATCCTTGTTACTGTTCAAACCCCAAGACCAGCTTGCTAGTGACTCTTATTTAATCTCACCACAAAAGTGCATACAGCTATTGCAAAAGGACTTTAGATCTTCTCTGTAGATGATGATGCTGAGACTCAAAAAATGAAAACAGTATAACTGTATAGTGACAAAGCGAGTATCACACATAGGTATGCATTTGAATTCTTTGGCTCAAAAGCCAGTTCCCTTAACAGGAATCTCCCAGTACGTTCCGTCCTCGCCTGCCTGGATCTATCTGCATTTTGGTTTTTGTTTGTTGGTTTGGTTTGGTTTGTTGTTTTTTTTGTTTGTTTGTTTTTTTGGAGGGCCATCAATATAATATATGATGCTGATAACTTCTAAGTGGTGATAACAAAAAGCCAGCCACTTTGCAAGGACACTCCCACACTCCACATGAAGGGCTCAGAATTTCAGAATGGACCCCTCATCCCATCCTGGTACTTAGGACCCTTTGGTTCCCAACACAAGGAACAGTGTGAAGACGGCGGAAGTTCTTAGCTGCTTTGGCACACTCTGGCATATGGGGTGTAAAGCTTCTACAGTGGCAAAGCGCATTGACTTTATGCAAAGTCGTGAGAGTGAAACCATTATCAAACAACATAGCTGGCTTATAATTTTTATTTATCCAACAGGTATTTTGACCACCCAAAGTTTAGCTGTTAAACTTTAATAGAGACCAAGAGATGGAGGCAATGAGGTGGGAAGAGAGGGAAAGGGACATGAGAAGACTGAAGATGTGCTATGGACACCTCCAGCTCCGCACAATGAGTGTAATTATCTACTGTAGTCATGTACTCGTAAAGATATTGGAAAATTTTTAAATTTTTTAAACTTAAAAAAATACAAAGGAAAAACAAGAAGGAAAACATATTCACATTCTCCTATGTTAAAATTTCAATTGCAGTGGAAGAATGTGATTATATGACCCTAAGCAAATTTTAAATTTTGTGACTGTCTTCAACTACACAATGGAAACTATAGTGATAATTATCCCTTTCTGTGATGAAGATGAATGAGATAATACAGATTAACTGCCCAGAATCTCCTTCTCAGAACTTATACCTAGACCGCATCTACAAAGAGAGAAGAAAAACAAAACAAAACAAAAAACAGATGAGAATGATTGATGCCCAGGTATGGACAGGCACATCTAGAGAACTTCCAGATGTTGGAATCCCTGGGTCAGAGGTCCTGGAAAGGAGCATATGAAGAGGGAAGCAAAGATCAGGTCATACAGACCTATCAGTCACCCAGAGCTCTAAATTTATCCTCGAGACTTTGAAGAGATACTTGAGAGTTTATCATTAGAAAAGTGCCATAATGAGGAGTATTTTTTAGATGGATCTTGACTTCACTAATGGTGTGGATGTTTAGATACAGATAAAGGTATAGATAGATGTAGATACAGAGAATGAGACAGAGATAAGGTGATTAATCAGTGAAAGAATTTTTCTTTGTAACCATCCCAATGCTAGGAACCTCACAGAGTCGTTTCAGAAATTCACAAGACAGCCTCATGGCCCCCAAGAAGTTCATACTCAGGAATGAGGAAGGATTTTGCTGTGAGACATTTCCAAACAGAGTGACATTGAGACAGACTTGTGAGATATAAAAGTACTACGGATTCTGGTGCAGCAAAGGCAAAGAGCAATGAAACAAAACTCCGTAGTGTGTGTCATAGCGTGGAGGTTGGGGGTTTTGCCACATTAATAACAACGCATTTTTACTACTTGACAGGCATTACCATCAATTATTTAATGTAACATCTACAACCAATACACAGGGAAGCTCCTGTTACCATCTGTTGTAGTCAGGGTTTACAAGGGAAAGAATTTAATACAGGACACATAATTTATAGGATTATTTTATAATATTCACCCAAAGTATCAAATGCAAAAGAGTGCATGAGATCTGTCCACACAAAAGAGACCCAAAGAATCTAGTTGAGGGGCTGGATCCCAAGGCAATGTCCTGCACAAGTCCTAGAGCCCATGGAAATGTCCTCCACAAGACCAACTGGAAGCCTAGAACTCACGACAATGTCTCACACAAGTCAAGGATCTGCACTGGGAAGGCCCAAAGGTCAGTGGCAGACACTAGAAAGTCTGCGCCAGTGGGATGAAGGATCTGCACCAGCAGGCTGATGAAGCTGCACTAGAGCCGAGCAGCGATGCTTAAACAAGGACCAGAGCTCACCTGAAAAGAACCGCAGCCACCCTCAGCAACAGCGAGGTACCAAGCTCCTCTGACGATGAGAACAGCTGAGCTCATATCAGGAGGGCAGTGTGACAAGCTTCTCCAGGAGGATGAACAGCACACATCTTCCCCTTGAGTTCTGCTTTTGTACTGTTGGGAACAGTCTTCAGGTGGGCCTTTCACACCCAGCACCACACTGACTCAGTTTGGCTAGGTGTTAAACGTTAACCATTAGTTAATCTACCACACCATCCTCATTTTACTGAGGAAAAAACAGCAGTCAGTCAGAGGTAGTGTGTCAGTTTAAGTCAGAAAATCACATATTCACATTCTAGAAGGAAGAATTTAAGTGTAAATCATGCTTTATTTCCTTTTCTGTGAAAAATAAGGTACAGGTAATGAGAATATGAACATGAAGGCAAGGAGAACTATTGTTATGGCTCAATGGAAAGTAATACGGGATCTAAAGTAAGCCAACTGGCACGGGTAAATGTCAGTGGTACCCTGCGATGAGGGAGGGGGAAGGGTAGAGGGGAAAAGCTAGAGTGACTCTCAGATTCCTCTTTGTAGGTTCAACAGAGCTGTAAACAATGAGTAGAGATGCAAGAGCAGGTTTTGCAAAGGTCATGGAAGAGATGATTTCAGTTTTGAACGTTTTAAGAATAAAGTGTATCTGCTGATCCTTGTAGAAGGCCTATCTGGAGAAATAAGTAGAGCATGGGCATGAGATTATAAAGCCTCATCATACTGCTGGTGGTTGAAGCTGCAGTGGCTCTCCTGTAGAAAAGCTTGATCCATTTTCTGTTTCTGCAGTTGGGTATGACAGACTTGAGTAATTTATAAAGAATAAAGATTTATTCAGCCCATAATTCTGAAGTCTAAAAAATTCACAATTGGGTAGCTAAACCTAGTAAGGTCTTGTCTCTGGTGGATACTCACTGTAGAGTCATGAGACAAAGAGCATCAAAGATAAGCTGGAATATCCTAGCTCAGGTCTCTTCTCTTTTTATAAAGGCACAGTCCCATTGAACTAGGCCCCAATATTTACCTTAATTGCCCTCCAGAGTTCCCACTGCCAAATACCATGATAGGATTAAGTTTGCAGATTGTTAATACCTCACAACGGGGATTAACCTCAACATGAGTTTCGGTGAGGACATTCAAATGCTGGCAGAAACCCACTGAAAAGCAATGAAATGATAGGGAAAATGTTAACTGGTCCCTTAATTCATGTGCCACCCTTTTTCCTCAAAGCACACCCAGAGTGGCACAGCTCTACAGAACTGTGTGTCTTCAAGGAGAGAAAAACAAGATACTGCCTGCAAAGGAGATAGCTTACAAGGTGTTATGGTAGTCAGCTTCAGATTGCTGCCTGAAACGCTACACTTTCGGAAAACATGGTAAAATTTCTATGAGAGTCAAATCAAAGGGAGGAAGTTACTCTATTAAAAGAAGGCTTGAGAAGAGTCACACGTGGAAGTCTGCCTCCCCCACTCTTGAAGTCAGTCTCACAGAGCAGGAGTGTGCCCACAGCAGCAGAGATGGGCAGGAAGGAAGCCCAGTGTGGGGGAGACTCCATCCTCTCAGACCTGTCGCATCCGTAAAGGCAGTCAGCATCAGCAGCGATGGATTTTATAATAAAGGCTGACAGGTTGGCACAAAATTTGACACTACTGTTCTGTCTTCTCAGAATGATAAAAACAATACACTTTACTAAGACACAGATTGGTAGCGCTGGACATTTGCCTTACTCTAAAAGTACAGTATCTGTGTCCTGAACAAAATTCATTAAAATCATTAAATAAAAAAACATTCTAAACCCAACACTGTAAAATATGGTAAATAAAGAATAATTAAGTTCAAATGAAAGCAGCATTTGATGACCACTTTTATTTGACGGTAACATTTTTTTTCCCTTTGGCTTTCATACATTTGGAAAATAAAACCAGCATGCTGTCCATAGCAAAATAGGACCCTCCTGGTGCAGAGTGTATTAACAACTTCTGAGAATAGATTATTATGTTTTGGATCCTTAATTCAAAGTATGTCTAAATGCTTTGAGGCTTACCGGCAGATTTTTATGATTATGTGCAGAGCTGCATACAACAGATAAAAAATGTGAAATAAACAAAACTACCTCCGTGAGTGAAGGGCAGCGTACGAATCAGCAGAAACACAAAGGATGACAGATAAACGGCCTGCGGTCTTGCAGAAAGGAAAAATAGTTTAATTCCCATGCTATGCAACTTGCAATTCCATTTTAGTTATCAATACCTAAAGCACTATGCAATTAAACTAATTTCTTTTAAAAACCAAACATTTACAAAATTAACTACCTTTTCAATGTGTATCCTTAATCGTTTTGTATATATCATTACTGTATTACATTGAAAGATTAGAAGAAACATTTTTAAAAACATCAATCTACATAGTGTTAAAATTGCTTTCTTTATTTTGAAAGGTACTATCTTATATAATTTATGCTTCTCTACTCTCTGTTCTTAAACACATACTCACACAAATATGCATAAACACAAACACACACATACTTATACACACATTTACTTTATGATTTGGTAACAGGTCCTGGCTGAATCTTTAAAATCTGACTAAAACACAATTAATTTCAATCCTATAAAGAGTAATATTGAAACATAGTTGGCCTTTAGTAACATTTCAAAAACATTTTTAATTTACAGATATGTTGTGCTGTAGAAAAACATGCACAGCACTAGGTAGGTGTTTCACACACCCATTTGTTCATGTAGCCTGATATGTTCTCCCTAATGAAATGGTTAGAATAGTAAAAGTTTCAGAATTAAACTTGTTAGGGTGATAATGGGCCACATCTGTAAGTTCAACAATTTTTTATTTGTAGTACTTGAGTTTGAACTCAGGGTTTCACACACACTCTCTACCCTTAACTACATCCACAGTGCCTTTATACTATTTTCATTTGCTCTGATATGCACCTCTCCAAGTAAAATGTCATCCTCTAATTTGACCCTTCTAAACACTTCTTGAGGTTGATAATCCTTTATTTTGACCGAAAAATGGTTCTAACCTCTTCAGATTTTCCCTGTATTTGGATTACTAGGTATACACTACATTATTTAGGAAAAAGTGTTTTGATTCTATTACTCAGTGATAAATGAAGTCAGTATAGGAAATACCAATATTTTCTTAGATTATATAAATACCAAATTCAAAACAAATATGTTTTTCTATTCCTAGTTGTTAGATCTCAGAGGAGTTTTAAATAAAAAATATAGTGCCTCATTACCATGAGTCAGAATTCTTTTACGACCTATCACAAACCAATTTTGCCCTGTGCTCCTTCGATCTGCAAAGGACACCTATGGTAGGAACAACTGAATATTTTTTAATGGTGACGCATGCTGAAAAGGGATCTTTAAACACACAGAAAATGGTGCTGACAAAATATTTAAATTCTTAAACTACTTACACCAATAAGGTATTCTTAAAAAACACTTGATAACTTATAAAACTAGAAAGTTCAATTCCATATATATAATAAAGTATACATTATACATAATTAAATATATTCACTTATTATATAATATAGCCAACATTTAGTCATAGGTGCTGGGCATTTTATAAACAAAATAAACCAAAACAAGTAGGTTTGAGACTGGTTAAGGTCAAGTTGCAGTGAGAACCCCATCATCTTTATTCTTTCTTTCTGTCTTAATCATCTCAGGTTGCTATAATAAAATGCCACAGCCTGGGTGGCTTAAATAGCAGACTTTTCTTTTTCACAAATATAAAAGCCAGAAGTCAAGATCAAGGTACTAGCAGCTTTGATTCCTGCTGAGGGTTATCTTCCGGCTCTGAAACGGCCAGCTTCTCAGTGTGCGCTCCCCTTGAATGGAACTGGGGAGACAGAGCACACTCTTCATCTTACAGAACTACTAATACCATCACTACCTTCTAAATTCTGTTAACTCCGATTACTTCATAAATGCCCTATTTTCAAATACTATTACATCAGGGATTTGGGCTTTGACATATAAATTTCAGAGAGACACAATTTGGTTTATAGTATTTTTTATCTTATCATCTAATACTTCTTTATCCCTGAAAAAATATTATACAAGAGATACGAAAATATTGGTTGACTAGAGGTAAGTATCCAATAATGCTTAAGTTAAATGTATTTAGGCAGAACTCTAAAATAGATTCTATGGGTTAAATATAACAAGATTGTAAAGAAAATAGTCTATGAAAATTGCTTTTGCGTTAGAAATAACACTACCTGCCTCATTATATTTATATAATAACTATCTGCATAAAATATACTTTAAACACATACAAATGAATATGAAACACATTAGTTCCGAACACATTCTAGAGCCCCTTCAATTTAGGTTTGAATATTCATTCTGCCACTTACTAACTGGGTGACTTTGAGTAAGTTTATTGTCTTCTGTGTGCCTCAATTTCCTCATCTGTTAAGCAACAATAGCAATACCGTCTACCTCAGGTTAAACTGTAAAGATTAAATGAGTTAAGATTTTAAAATGAGCCAGGTGTGGTGGCTTATGCCTGTAATCCCAGCACTCGGGAGGCTGAGGCAAGAGGATTGCTGTAAGTTTAAGGCTAGTCTGGGCTACAAAGTGAGTTCAAGGCCAGCCTGAACTGCATAGTGAAATCCTGTCTCAAAAAGAAAAGAAAATTTTTAATGCACATTTATTATATAAAACATAATGAATTACAGTGTGTTCATTATTGTCCTTAGTTCATAAATATTAAACCTAATATATGCTTCAAGAGTAGTTTCAACTGTCAAAAGAATAAAAAGGAATATAGAATTCATTACCAAGTCATGAGATATTAACCCTGGAAATGCTGCCAGAGCTCAAGTGTGTTATATTTCATGTCATTGTATACAAAGGCTCAATTTTTTACAATGGTAACAAGAATATTAACCAAATTAAACCAACCAACCTGGTTGGTTCATTGTTGCATCCCAGAATTCAACCAATAGCTGTTGAACCTGCTATGATAGTCATCTTTCCATCACTAAGACAAAATATCTGACACAGATAATCAGCCTTATGGAGGAAAGAGTTATTTGGGTTCTTGGCTTCAGGCATTTCAGTCCATGGTCAGCTGGTCCCATTTCTGTTGCACCTACAATTAGGCATAAACATCACGGCAGAAGGACATGGCAAAGGAAAGCTGCTCACCTCGCAATAGCGAAGCCCACTTTGAAAAAGTCCCGGTACTAGGAAAACCTCCTCCTCAGAGCAGTCGTCACCCGTGACTTTACTAGCTGACCCATGACAGCCAAGAAGCAGCCAGAGAGCTGCTCAGAAGTCAGCGAGGAAGGGTCTTGGGGCCAGATACATTTCCCAAATGTAGTTCTATGATTCGCGCCCTTCAAACAGACCCCACCACCTATTTCCATCACAGCCCAATGGCGCCATCAAATTGTGACGTCATCAGTAGTGGAGTTAAAGCCCTCATGATTCAATCATTTCTTTAGGCTTCACCTCTAAACATTGTGAATTGCATTGTGAATTGAATCCTAATTACACAAGTCATTGGAGGACACTGCATATTTAAACTGTAACACATGCTTACAAAGAAACATAATTTCCCAAAAAGAGAATCGTGTATGCCTGAGAAATATTCACTGTAAATTCTGCTGCAGTTTGAATGTACCCCCAAAATTTCATATGCTAGAAACTTATTCTTAGAATCTTACACCGAGAATATATATAGTATGTAAATGTTAATGGTACTTGGATATGGAACTTTTGGGCAAATAATTAAGATGAGATCAAGGAACAGGGAACAGAGCTCAGTGGTTCTGTGCATGATCACACCCAAGAACCTGAGTGCAATACCCAGTACAGTCAAAAATTTTTTAAACAGAGTGCCTGAAGACATTTGCGTGGGGCCAGGATGTATTAGAAGCCATGACAGAGCAGACAAACACGAGGTGGTGCTAACAGAATGGCAGCTGAGCCCACGGAGGAAACTGCAACAGAAACATGGTTGAAGATTCCCGGACTTCTGCTCTCACAGTTTCAGGAGAGGGGTGCAGGAGCCTCTCCAGGTAACCCACCCGTGCAGTTATTTATGCATAGGGCCCATGCGTGCACACCTCCTTGACTGACACCCAATTATGCTCTGTGTAGCCCAGGTAAGCCTCATTTGCATGCATTTGCATTTCAGTTTTTGACTGCTCTGTTGTGGGGACTGACTACCACAGTCATTCTGGCTAAGACCACGTAAGTTCAAAACCTCCCTCCCCCAACATGCAGATGGAGTCCCCTGGTAATTTGAAGAGGCTCCCTTAGGTACAACCTTCAACAACTCTTCCAGGTTCCAGAAGAATAAAAAAATCAACCAACCCCATCCTCAGGGCAGTCATCACTTCCAACTCTGCTAGCTTAGATCTCTTCCAAATATACCTTTTCTTGTTCTCAGAAACTATAAAGTTCCACCTTTGAGCACTCAGGTTGTTACTGAGCTGCCTGTGTGGCACTCTCCTAAGTGTACAGCACTCTTCAAGGATAGTTAGCTTTGCTTAAAATTATACAGTACTATCCTGTCCTTCTATAAACGTGCTTGCTAAATCTGCAACTTTCTGACTTTGAGTTCTTTGTGAACCTGCTCACAGATCTTGTTTGGGAGGATCCAGGAGCCAAGATATTATGACACAATGCAGACACAGCCCGGGCAGATCTCAGATCAGGTGAGAGACCCACACTAGCACACTCACTCTGTTGCATGATACGATACCAAGTGCCATGACATCACACAGCAAGAAATTCCTCACCAGATGCTAGCACCATGAACTTTGACATCCCAGCTTCCAGAACTGTGAGCCAAGTAAACTTCCATTCTCTAAAAGTTACCAAGTCTATAGCATTTTGTTTAAGAATAAAGTAAAACAAATGGTGACTCTGAATTAGGCCAGTCAGAGTTTCAAGGAAGCACACCGGACATCCACTTAGAAATCAGAAGGTCATCTCCTACCTTTCATCTTACTTGCTTGAGAGACTGATGCAGGAGAATTACAGTTTCTAGGCTAGTTTGAGAAATTTAGTGAGCTCCTGTTTAAAGGGAAAGGGGAGAAATAAGAGAGAAATTTTCATCTTCTCTCTTGTGAGCCCTGGATTCTTTGCTTTAAAGAGAATAATTGAAAACAAAATCGTGACTGAATATAACACGTGAATGCCTTGAATTCACCTAGGTAGTACTGGCTAGAAGCCAGCAGTAAACAGGCACTGAGAGGCCCACAAACAAGGCACAACCGACCATTCACTCCAACAGCCTGGGCAGGAGAGCTGCTATGCATGCGCCTGCTGCCTGTTCAGGTGCTGAAGCCATTACTGTGAGAAGTGTGATTCATCTCTCAACAAAATAAAGTCTTCAAAAGTAAGGGGGATTCCAGCTTGAAAAGTGAGAACTGGGTTGAAGGTTCTGACACAAGAGGACTTCATTCTACCAAGAACCATCACCGCTTTTCACTGTCACAAACCCCCCTCTCAGCCCTGCAGCCACATGTCTGGCCTGCCTCCTTTTTACCACACCATGGCTCTAACACCGGAGTTCAGTGTCCAAATCTACACATCTTTGTAGATGCCACAAAAAGTCTCTGTAGTCTTTTAAAGTTCCATTTCTGGAGTAGTTAAATCACAGAAACCTTTATAGACACTAACATATTGCATATTTTCTTGGTTCGTTTAGTTTTTTAAATACCTATTTTCCCTAAAAGTTAATATTTACAAGTTCTAAAAATTTTATGCATTATTAAATTTGTCAAATAACATAATAAATGGCTTTTAAAATCCTGCTTATTGTCTCTGGAGGACGCCTAAAGAAAGACACAAGTTTAAGCAGAATTTCTAAGGGAAGAATAAAAGTTGAGCAGCAAAGATAGTGACAGGTGATTTAATATATCAATGGCATTTAGATTCACTGAGGATGCTAATAAAAGGCAGATTACCAAGTTCTAATTACTTATATAATTCTTACTGAATCTGAATTCCTAATCACAGAGCTAAATAAAAAGTAGTTTGAAGTGTGATATGCATGAAAAGTATTTTGATGATCCTGATATGCAGCTCAGTCTCTGAAACCCCAGTGTAGACCGCGCTAGAGGATGTGTTAAGGAAGGGGGATCTGAGCTTGTCTGCATGCTGCTTGGAAAGAACAAGTTGACAGTGAGCAAATGAAGAAACAAGATCAAGGGATAATCATTGCAGACAAGGTCTCTGCAGAGAGGATAATGAGCAGAGAGAGGCGAGAGATCACATAAGAGAAGGACCCACTTTTGAACTGAAACAAAAGGCACAAGAGAAAAGGAGAGTGGAGATGTGATCCAGTCTGCACTTTAAATGGCATAAACATGACATTTCCAGACTTTTCTCAAACTGAAGGTTTCTCTTAAAAGAGAAAGAAGTGGCAGTGAGGTCATGGATTCGACATAAGTGAACAAAGATTGAAGCAACTAATTGCTTTGTAAATTACAATGGTATACGGTTTCTGCACTGGCAAAGTGAAAAAAATGAGAGACTCATCAGCAACCTTGCATTAGTGTTTGTGTGTGCTTTGAACTTTTGTGGTTTATCAAGTCAAATATGAACTCAATAATTGGTGAAATAGGCAATTAGAACAGCTGAAATGGCATCCTGAAATAAATGCATCAATTTCCACCAAGAGGCACTTTGGTTGTGATAGCCTTTGTTAGTTGAAAATGTCCTATCAGTGATTAACATCATCTTCAGTGAATTATCCATGATTTCCACACCACAGTGTATTTTAAAATATTTTAGGGAAAGTAAAAAATT
>RJWM01042724.1:0-13952 GCA_004363535.1 Dasyprocta punctata
TGCTGGTCAGCTGTCCAGTTGGCCCTACCCGGACTGAAGCTGTGTGGACTCCAGCACAGAGGTCACTCGGCTGGGCAGGGAGACAGTGCTTGCTACACCCAGCGGGTTTCTCACAAGGATGAGATGGAGCAGGGTGCACATGACTTCCCCTGGGAGCCCTCTTGCTTTCAATCCTGCTTTTATTTGAGTAACAGCCCTATAATCCAGTGGCTCAGCCAAGCGGGTTGTGAGTGTGGTAGTGTTGCAGCCTGAAGGTCACCCCTGCTCTGTTAGTAACAAGTGGGGTTATCTGAATTGTTCCTTGGATGACTGGCTGTTTTCAGAGGCAGACGTTTCTTTTATATCTTTCCAGGAAATCCACACAGTATATACTGAATGTAAGACTCAGAATATACATTTGGTTTTTCAATTTTGTGACATGAGCGGTTGACCAGTTCTTTAAAGACTTTCAGTGTCTGAGGGTGGCAGTAAATGGGAGCCCTGAAAGCCTTCCCCTGTCTGTTTTTTGTACTTTGTGTCTTCTGCACATGGAGACAGGAGTACGACATGAGGAGCCAAGGTGGGCCTTCTGTCTTTAGTAAATCCCCTCAGTCACACCAGGGCTGTGCTGATCCAATGTAGTTGGGCATTTCTTACTCAAGTTGACACAATCAGTGAACTATCACACTCCGCCCCTTGTCAACTTGAAACACATTTCCTTAAACTGTACTTAGTCTCCAACACAAAAGCAAGTTGACAGTCGGGTCTAACATGTGACATCTACCCTGTATACAAACAGTCATACTAATTCCTTCCCCAGAAGACAAGGCAAGTTCTCTTGGGGTGATACTTCTAACATTTTATAACAACAGTATAACACAGTTTTAACAATACTTAACCAACCTTAAGTCTACCAAAATTATATTACATGGGAAGCATATTAGGTAAACACTTTTGAAATTAAAATCTTTATTTCTATAACTGCTCACAAGGTAAGAGCTCATATTTATAACTACCTTCTTCCGCTACACATTCTGTAATCCCTTGGTATTCATCAAGCACCTCAGCAGGTCTCGGTTCTTTTCCAGGTGCAGAGACCCACACCCTCACTCCCGAAGGTTCTGGGCCATTTGTCACCCTGCCTGGATTGAGTTGTACTTTTTTCCGTTGATCTTAGTAACTGCACAGTAATACTAGGATATGCCCTAAGGTATATTCTGCACTCCAAGTACTTTATTCCTTTCCTCTATTAGGGAGTCATAGTCCAATTTCCCATTAATAATCTGAATCAATCACCTTTACCAGCACTGCAACTCCCCTTTGTAGCTTGGTTGGACATGAGATACACAAAATGACCAGTGGGATGTGTTAGCTTCAAGTTCAATGGTATTGTTGTTCTTCCTGGTACAAGCCTCCCCCAACCCCTGGGGACTAAGACTTCTAGGCCAGCAGAACATAAGGTTGTGGGATTAGGAAGCAAAAATACTGCTAGTGGATCACTAGGGTAAATGACAAATTATATTCCCATTGACAGCCCCAATTTCCAGATCCATATATCCTGTCTATGAGAAACATAGTGCCATACAGTGAATGACAATTCCAAGCATATAAAGCCTTTTGAAATATCTTGCCCTAGCCCTGCAATCAACTGCCACTTAGCTGGAATTGTAACTCCATCCTCAAAAGACCTTTCTACCTTTCTATCAATTTAGCTATTTCTGAATTTTGAGGAACTTGGTCAGACCAGTGAATTCCATAAACATGAGCAAATTGGCTCACATCTTTGGTCATAAAATGCATTCCTTGCTCACAGGCCATTTTGTTTGGAATATCATGAGGTTGGAAAAACATTGTGTGAGTCCATGGATGGGAGGATTGGCAGAAGCGTTACGTGCAGGGAAGGCAAATCCAGAGCCAGAATAAGTGTCTTTTCGGTTATGTTCCTTCCAAGGTCCTGACCGTCTGGCCAGAACATTGGCTACAGCCCACGCATAACTACAGAGTAACACATCTGCCTATTTTGCCTTCCAGAGAAAATGTACTACCAGGTCCACTGCCCAATTTTGCCCACTGGGAAGATTTCTATTTTTTTTTATTTTAAAGAGAATAAAACCAAACAAAATAAAACAGAATAAAGCCAATCAAAACAAAACAGTGAAAGTGATACAGAATAATAGGAAATCAACAATTGCTACCATAATGCCTCTTGTTATCTTCAAAATTGCTGCCCATACCATCAGACATAATAAAATCAAACCAAAAAGAACAGAATAAAACCAATCAAAACATTGAATAAAACAAAACAGTAAAATGGAGCAAAACAAAACAATGAGAACAATATTGGATTTTAAAAACAAGACAGAAGAAAATCCTCCATAGTTACTATATTCATATTGTTATCCTCTAAATAGATGCTCTAGGCCTGTAAAGTCAATCAAACAATATAAGAGTTAAGTTGTTTTTGTACCTCAGTTGCTATCAACTCAGCCTGTGATCCTCTGAATCAGCTAGTTGCTTACAGGGTCAGGGGGAGGAGGGCTCAGCACTCTTCTTGACTCCCAGCCTGCACACCGGCTGCTTACAGGAGGGGTGGGCTGGCTTCTTGTTTCTCTTCCCAGCCCTGCATGGCCCCTGCTGGCTCATGGGAAGGGCAAATAGGCTTCTTGTTTCTCCTCTCAGCCCACAGTTTCCACTGGCACATGGGAAGGGCACATCTTGTTTCTCCTCCTGACCCGCAGTCACTGCTGGCTCCCCACTGGGAAGATTTCACTTCACCGGTGTCCTTCAGGGATATCCTAGAAAGGGACTGTAATGCTGCAACTGTCCACTTGCAGGTGGTAGTTGCATAACTTACAGAACATTCCAAATGCCAGGCCCAAGTCTTCCTTTCCACTGACGGTGGATCATACGGTCCACCCCATAAGGCCACAGGTACATGCTAGGAGACAGGAGGCAACATGGCAGCAATAGAAGTCGTGGGCATCTGGGCTTCATGTAATTTACTTGTGACCTCTGGACATGCTCTGGCACAAGCACCTATACACCACTTCATTTATTTGGCTCTTTATTTGTATTTTGGTTTCCTCAATTCTAAATATACTATATGTGACTAAGCTTAAACTAGAACAAAATCAGAGAAGTAAAATTCAAGGAAGAAAATTTAGAAGTTTTAGGGAGATCATATTTTGTTGAACTAATGATTCCTATGTCTGTACAAGGAAAAGTGAAATGAAATTTAGAGGGCATCTTAGTAGGCCAGTCTTTCATATATAATTTCAGATCTACTTAATAATAATGCATTCAATATATATTTTGCCATACATCATTTATGATAAGGAAATGGAGAGTCACAAAGATTAATTAGCAGGCTCAGGTCGCACAGGCTGCACGCTGCTCGCTCAGGACCCACCCGGGCCTGGTTTTCCTTGGTTTTCTACTCCGTGCACCCATTCACTCCATGGTGCCGCCTCTCCAGCCCTGCAGCCCAGGGTCAGGCCCGCACTAGCACAGCAGGCCTGGGAGATGGGGAGTCCAGAGGGGGGCGGCGCCTGTCCGTGGTCAGCACACTGCTCTTCCCATCCAGGAAGACACCTGTGGTGAGCAGCACTGCTGGGTGACAGAAGTTACAGAGAGGAGGGGAGGACAGGGACGGGAGCCGTCCCCATGTGAGTGGTGAGCCAGGTCAGAGCCCGAGCTACACTCCAGGACTCAGCACAGAGCCTTGACTCTGTCTCAGGGCTGATGGAGGAGAATGGACAGAGTGCGGCATCCATGGAAAGAAGCTGAATGAGAAACCGGGAGGGAGAGTTATAGGAGGACATTTGTAAGACAGGGGACTGAGCAAGAAATTCAGGCGGGAATGTGAGTCACAGCAACACCTCCCTTGAAGCTGTGGCCTCATAGTGACCATTTCCACAGAGCAGCCTGGCCAGATCTTATTCTCTGGGATACACTGGGGACTGTGGTCCTACTACCAACTTCCCACTGCCCTACTGTGGGTCCGAGGTCCATGGGTGGCTCCTTCTCTGCTCTTCTCTTCTCCCAGTGTCATTTGAGGTCAGTAAGTGGCTGATGTGGAGGTTAGGGCTCCTTACTTTTCCTCCAGTGTGTTTTTCACTATACCACAAGGATAAACAAAGGCTGAGGGTCCCAGGAGAAGGGCTTCATCTCTGACTGCTTCTGTAACTCGGGGGAAATACAGGACTCAAATTGGGTCAACTGCAACACCCTGGTATTTCTGTGTGTGAACAGCTCTAGACGTAGAGAATGTGCAGTAACATATGGCACGAAGATTCAAAATGGCGCCCTGCATAGGGCCCTTACCATGAGTGGAGCTCGCAGGACTGGAATTTGCTCTGGGCCACTCAGTGAGTGAGAGGTCAGTGAATGTCAAGGTCTACGGCACTGCTGTACATTAGTGCAGACATTATACACACTGTCCACTTAGGCTACACTCAGTTTATTTTATTTTATTTTATTTTTATTTTAAACAAAAGGAAAATAAATCAAAACAAAACAATTTCACAACCAGCCAAGAAGACAGTAACAATCATCTTCCCAGAAAATATTTAAGATAAAAACTATAGACATGAAACATTATCCAACAAATTATTAACACAAAACTTTTGCCTCAGTGTATCAAGAGAAACCTGCTATATGACTGTCTTTTTTGTTATGATTACTCTATTGTTTTCAAATAGACATTTTACATTAAAAATAAAATCTGAAGATGACCCTGAGAAAACTACATTTCACTCAAAATTCTTTTTCTCTGACTGTCCCAACAATTTTTTATATACATAGATTTCATTTCAGTTCATCACACCAAAGCAACAATGTGACAGTCACATATGTATAACTTATTTAGTTCACTGAGAAGTATATTTTCAGTTCTCATCCATTTAAGAGTGAAAATGTCCAGTTTATTGTTCTTTATGGCTGAGTAGTATTCCATCGTGTAGAAATACCACATCTTTTTTATGCATTCCTCAGTCGAGGGGCATTTAGGTTGTTTCCAAGATCTAGCTATTATGAACTGGACAGCTATGAACATAGCTGCACATATATCAGTGTGGTGAGACGTTTTTAGTTCTTTCGGGAAGATACCCAGAAGGGGAATAGCTAGGTCAAATGGGACCTCCAATCCTAGGTTTTTGAGGAATCTCCACACTGACTTCCACAGCTTGCATTCCCACCAACAGTGGAGAAGGGTTCCCTTTTGCCCACAGCCCCTCCAGCATTTGTCATTTGTTGACTTCATAATACTAGCCATTCTTTCTGGTGTGAGGTGAAATCTGAATATAACTTTCATTTGCATCTCTCGAATGGCCAGTGCTGTTGAGCATTTTTTTACGTATTTATTTGCGTTTGTACTTCTTCATCTGAGAAGTGTGTGTTCATCTCAGATGCCCATTTTTGGATTGGGTCTTCAAATCTAGGAGGACTGATTCTTTTTAAGTTCTTTATAGGTTTTTGATATTAATCCTTTATCTGAGAGACAGCTGGCAAACAAATTCTCCCACATTGTGGGTAGTCCCTTCACACTGTTGGTGGTTCTCTTGCTGTGCAAAAACTTTTCAGTAGAATGAGATTGCATTTGTTGATTCTTTGTGATAAATCCTGGGCAGCCTGGCTTTTATTCATAAAGTCTTTGCCTACACCAATGTCTTCAAGAGTTTTACCTACTCTATCTTCCAGCAGATTTAATGTTTCTGTTTTAATATTGAGATCTTTAATCCATTTAGATTTTAAGTTAGTACATGATGAAAGATATGGGTCCAGTCTTAATCTTCTGCATGTGGAAAGTTTTTCCAACACCATTTATTAAAAAGGCTATCTTTCTTCCAGTGAATGTGTTTGGCACCTTTGTCAAAGATAAGGTAACTTAGTGTGTCTGGAGTTGTTTCTGGATCTTCTGATCTATTCCATTGATCCTTGGGTCTGTTTTTTTGCCAGTACCACACTGTTTTTATCACAGTAGCTTTATACTATAATTACAGGTCAGGAATTGTGATGACCCCTGTCTTGTCTTTGTTGCCCAGGATTGCCCTTGCTATTCTAGGTCTCTTCTCATTCCAAATGAATTTTAGGATTATTTTCTCTAATTCTGTAAGATATGTTATTGGTATTTTGATTGGGATTGCATTGAATCTGTATAAACAGTTTTAGAAGTATGGCCGTTTTGACTATATTGATTCTTCCTACCCAAGAGCATGGGATACCTTTCCATCTTCTAATATCCTCTTCAATATCCTTTTTCAGAGTACCATAGTTTTTAGCATAGAGGTCTTTTACATCTTTTGTTAGATTGATTCCTAAATATTTCATTTTTTGGATGCTATTGTAAAAGGTATTGTTTCCCTAATTTCTCTCTCAGTGAGATTGTTATTCCTGTACAAAAAGGCTATTGATTTTTGAGTATTGACTTGTAACCAGCTATGTTGCTAAATCTGCTTACTAAATCTAGAAGTCTCTTGGTGGAGTTTTTGGGATCTTCTAGGTAGAGTATCATGTCATCTGCAAATAATGCTAGTTTAACTTCTTCCTTTCCTATCTTTATTCCTTTTATTTCTTTCTCTTGTCTAATTGCTCTAGCTAAAGTTTCCAGAACTATGTTGAATAAGAGTGGAAACAGTGGACATCCTTGTCTTGTTCCTGATTTTAGAGTGAAAGCTTTCAGTTTTTGTCCATTTAGTATGATGTTAACAATCAGTTTGTCATAGATAACTTTTATCAGATTGAGATAAAGACCATATACTCCAGTTTTCTGTAGAGTTTTTATCATGAATGGGTGCTGGACTTTATCAAAAGCTTTTTCTGCATCTATTGAAATAATCATATGACTTTTATCCTTGGCTCTGTTAATGTGATGTATTACATTTATGGATTTACATATGTTGAACCATCCCTGCATCCCTGGGATGAATCCCACTTGATCATAGTGTACAATCTTTTTGATGATTTGCTGCAGTCTATTTGCCAGTATCTTATTAAGAATTTCTGCATTAATGTTCATTAGGGAGATTGGCCTGTAATTCTCTTTCTTAGTTGAATCCTTCTCTCATTTTGGGATTAGAGTAATGCTTGCTTCCAAAAATGAATTTGGGAGTATTGCTTCCCTTTCAGTTTCATTAAAGAGTTTGAGAAGTAGTGGTGTTAGATCTTCACTAACTTTCTTGTAGAATTCAGCAGTGAATCCATCAGGGCCAAGGCTCTTCTTTGTTGATAATTTTTAAATTACATCTTCAATTTCATTTATTGATATTAGGTTGTCTAGGATTTTTATATCATTTTGATTCAGCTTTGATAATCCATATGTATCTAAGAATCTGTCCATTTCTTCTATATTTTCTATCTTATTAGAATACAAGTTTTCAAAGTAGGTATAGATCATTTTCTGGATTTCGACTGGGTCTGTTTTGATTTCATCCTTTTCATTCCCAATTGCATGGATTTGAGTCTTTTCTTTCATTTTTTTGATAAGTTTGGCTAAGGGTTTATCAATTTTATTTAATCTTTCAAAGAGCCAACTCTTCGATTCATTGATTCTTTGTATTGTTTTTTTAGTCTCCAGTGTGTTAATTTCTGCCCTGATCCTTATAATTTCCTCTCTTGTATGAGCTTTTGGTTTAATCTGCTCTTCTTTTTCTAGAAGTTTGAGATTCAACATTAAGTCGTTTAGATGAGCTTGCTCTGTTTTCCTGATATGGGTATTTACTGCTATAAATTTCCCTCTTAAGACTGCTTTCATTGTATCCCACAAGTTCCAGTATGTTGTATTGTCATTGTCGTTCAACTGTAAAAACTAAGTTCTTCTTTAACTTCATCTGTGACCCATTTGATTGTTCAGTAGTGTGCTATTTAATTTCCATGTGGTAATGAAGTTCTTGTGGTTTCCTTTGGCATGGATTTCCAATTTCATTGCACTGTGATATGATAGTATGCATGGGATAATTTCAGTTCCTTTACATTTACTTAAGCATGTTCTATGAACCAGTATATGGTCTATTTTGGAGAATGTTCCATGTGCAGCTGAAAAGAATGTGTATTCTGATGTTGTAGGGTGGAAGACTCTATAGACATCTACTAAGTCAATTTGCTCAAAATTTTGATTTAATTCTAATATTTCATTGTTAATATTCCATCTAGTTGACCTGTTTTTTTGTGACAGCGGGGTATTGAGGTCTCCCAATACAATTTTATTAAGACTTTTTTGATTTTTCCTGTACATTATAATTGTTTTATATAACTGGGTGCACTAATATTTGTTGCATATATATTTATGATTGTTATCTCTTCCTCTTGGATTGTTCCCTTTACCAAGATATAGTGACCTTCTTTGTCTCTCTTAATCAGTCTTGGCTTAAAATTGACTTTATCTGCAAATAGAATAGCTACCCCTGCTGTTTTCTGGACTCCTGTTGCATGGAGTATTGTTTTCTATCCTTTACCTTTCACTGTATGGGTATCTTTTTGAATTAAATGTGTTTCTCGTATACAGCATATTGTTGGATCTTGCTTCTTGATCCATTCTGCCAGTCTATGTCTTTTGACTGGTGAATTGAGACCATTAACATTGATGGTTAAAACTGATATGTATTGACTTATCCTTATCATGTTGCTTTCTATTATTGGCTCTCCCCCTTTTTTTCCTTCCCTCTAATTGTTTGCCTTGCCTGGTGGATTCCTTCTACTGGGGTTCATGGAGCTGTAATACTTAAAGGACTTTCTAAAATGTCCTTTAAAACATTTTGGCGTGCTGGTTTAGTGATTGTGAATTTCCTCAAATGTTCCTTATCATGGAAGTATTTTATTTCTCCCTTTAGTCTGAAAGATAGTTTTGCAGGATACATCAATCTGGGTTGAAAGTTGTTTTCTTTTAGAACCTGGAGTACTTCACTCCAAGCTCTCCTTGACTTGAGAGTTTGTTCTGAGAAGTCAGCTGTGATTCTGATGGACTTTCCTTTATAGGTGATTTTTTTCTTTTCCCTAACAGCTTTTAAAATTTTATTCTTGTGTTGAATTTCTGGAATCTTGACTATGATATGCCTGGAAGTAGATTTTTTTATCATTGTTAATTGGAGATCTATATGCCTCACTTATTTGTATGTCAAATTCTTTTTCTCTACCAGGAAAGTTTCCTGACACAATGTCTGGAAGGATGTTTTAATGTCATTTGTAGTATCTCCTGCTTGTTCACTGACTCCAATTAATCTTAAGTTATTTTTCTTTGTCTCATCAAGCAGCTGTTGGATTGATTTCTCATGTACCCTTGCTAGTTTTGAGAAATCTTTCTTTCCCTGGTCACTAACTGCTAGCCTGTCTTCAATATCTGAGATCCTGCCCTCATATTGGCCTAATCTGCTTCGAATATTTTCAATGGAGTTTCTATTTTCCTGAATATCTGCTTAAATCTGCTTTATGGAATCCATTTGCTTCCTATGTTGTACTTCTATAATTTACTTAAGCTCGTTTATTTATTTATTTATTTTTGTCTGTGTCTGCTCTAACATCACTAAGCATGGTGTGTATTTTGGTAATCTCTGTGGTTATTTGAGAGATTATTTCTGATTTTATTTTTTCCAAAGCCTCACTCAATTGCTTTGTTACCACTTCAGAGAAACCTTGTAGGGGGCTTTCAGATTTTCCAGCCTCATTGCCCCCAGAGTTCGCTTTTGGTGAACTGGGTGTCTGAGGCTGTGACCTGTTTAAGTGTCTTCTCATTTCTTTTATTTTTTTAGTTTAATTCCTAGAGTGATACCTATTAGTTGCCTGCAGTGGGTTACTTTAATGGTGGTAATAAGGATTTCCAGGTGATGAGCACTTCCCGGAGATATCTTCCCGTTATAGCTGGTTCCTGGGCTCTGAGTCTATTGGAAAATCCCACCTCCTCAGTTTGTCAGAGATGAGAAACCACTGCTCACCTAGCCCAGTCCCTGGTTCCTTGGCACCGTGCCTCAGCTCTTTGTGATCCCCAGTCAATCTCAGTCCTGGACCATCAGGGCCAACAGCTATCCAGATCAATCCAGTTAATTTTGGCTGCAGTGACACCCACAGCACCAAACGCAGTCAACAATACAGTAAACTGAGCCAACCCCTGATTTGCAACCCCCAACCATATAAACTGAATTTATAACCATACATCACAGTGCAGAACAATCATATACAGTACATAGGTTCACAAAATGTCAATTCTGTCCCCAGGGGTCAGGACCCAAAATGAATTTAAGAGAAAGCAGAGAACTGGGAAAAGAGAAAGAGACTGTAAGTAGGTTGGAGGACAAAGATGGGTCCCACCAACTTAGGGAAACTGCTGCAGAAGATCGAGGGAAAAGAGACAAAAAGGAGAACAGAACAAGACCACACCCAGAAGGAGGGCAGAAACCACACTCACACTAAAAATAATAATAATAATAATAATAAACTAAACAAACAATAAAAAGAAAAAAGAAAATAAAAAGAAAGAAAAAAAAGAGTCCACTTCCAGGGTTCTCTCTGGATTCACTGGTAGACAGCTTGTGGAGACAGCAACCCAGATCGTGGCACTGTATACCCGCAAGCCAGCAACTGCTCGTGGACGTAGTAGTAGACAACCTCAGCAGGCCTGCCCTGAGAGCAGACTCCTTGGGCTCACCGAAGTCCAAGCAGTCTCCACAGTCTGTGCCCAGCTAGGAGCTGCTGGGGGAAGCCAGCAACAGTTTTAGCCCCAGGCTTATCTGGCCAAATTCCAGAATGGCTCCAAGCAAATGCTCTCTCCCGCGCGGGAGGACCAAGCCCTCCACACTCACTGCCAGCCAGCACAGTCCTCCACACCCTCTGCTCTCCTCCACCAATAAATGGCCCTGCAGAGGCCCTGGGGTCACCAGCTGCCGCCAACACAGTGACCATGTGCCCCTGGGCTCCAACAGCTCTCCTCGCACAGTGAGTCTGGCTTCTGGCAAAGGCACCACCAGCTACTGCCTTCTTCTTAGTTGAATTTTTTTCTTTTCACTCTCTCTGTGGGATTCAATTCAGACTTCAGGTTCTTCCTGGGTCCAAGGAACCCATTTCCCTCCTTTTTGTCTTCCTCAAGATGGTGTATTCCCACGTCTAGATGGTGTCTCTCAGAGAGGCTGTTTTTCCTGCATCCTACTACTCCGCCATCTTCCTGGAAGTCCTATATCATTTCTCTACACTCAGTTTATTAAACCAACTTTCTGGGAACCGGTGTCATGCTCAGGCCACTGCCAGACTGAAACAGCCAGACCCCAGCCTCTCCCCAGGAGTCAGCGCTATTCGTGGACTGGGGTAGAGAGAACAAGGCCACACTAGCAAGCAAGCCCAATCTGGGAATCAGCACCATGTACAGGCCACTGCTGGACTGGAACAGCCAGATCCCAGCTCCTTCTGGTGCACAGGCTGGCAAACAAGAAGCACCAACCCCCTCCTCCTTCTGCCCACCGTAAGTGACTGGCTTACCTGGAGAAACACAGGCTGTGATGATAGCTATGGAGGTGAAATGCAATTGGATGCCTGTGGTGCTTTGTTGTTTCACTAACATTGCAGATCTAGGGCCAGTGGTCTGATCATAGGTTCAGAGGATAGTGATACACAGTGTGACATCTAATGGGGATCTCCTTTGCAAGTTGCAGCCATTGTTGATTCCCCTATAGTCTTGTTTTGAAAGTCCTGTATCATTTCCATTGTTTTGTTGGGTTAGGTTTTATTCTCTTTCATTTTGTTTGATTATGCCAAAATCAATGGCAGGAGCAGCTATTTCAAAGATAGCAAGATATATTATGGTAGCCATTTTGGATTTACTATTGGCTTGTTTTGAAATCCTTTATCACATTCAGTGTTTTGTTTTTATTGTTTCTATTCTATTCTGTTCTGTTAGATTTTTACTATGTCTGAAGTCATCTGCAGCTATTTTGAAGACATCAAAAGGCATTATGGTAACTATTGTTGATTTTGTAATGTTTTGAAGTCCTGTATCTCTTACACTAGTTTGTTTTGATTGGTTTTATTGTTTTATCCTCTTTAAAATAAAAAAATTAAAAACAACTTTCTGTTTTAAATTAACTTCAGCTTATTGTAACTTTTAAATTCATAAACTTTTAATTTTTAAATGCTAAGAGACTTTTGCAAGACACCAACTCCCTCATGTCCCCTACAAAACTTAACACAGCCTCTCCTGCTGCTCCATCCTGGCCTCTCCCAGCCCCGCCCACTGTCTGCTGCATCCACCAGGACCAACCTCTTGTGTCCCTTCCCTGCCTGACTCTGTCCCCCTGGGTCCCTGGGGCCCTGCATGCTCATCCTCACAGGCTCTGACCAGCCCTGCTCTATCTCCTCTCCCACCTTCTCTCCAGCTCCTGGATCTTTGCTCTCTTAGGTCACTGAGGGTGTGGGGATCACAGGACTGGATCTGCCAGTCTCTCCCTGCTTCCTGGCTGGTGATGGGAGCTCCAATTCCTAAGTGTGAGAGGCTAATGCAATGGCTACTGTAGATCTAATTATTTTAGTGTTTTCTCACATTTGGTTTATATATGTCAATAAATTGTAGTTCTGTAATTTTTGCTGAAAGATTTGAAAATCAATGGTAAGATTGATGCCATCTTTCCTAAATATTTCAGTACTCGTCACTTTGAACATGGCATTTTGTTTTGAAGAATCTTATTATGGAAGTAAACACAATTATTGTAAATCCCTAATAGTGCTCATGTCAAATAATATAAATTTTCTTAATTACTCCCCATGCACCCTTCCCTGGGAGGTGAGGTCAGCATATGTTCTTGGCCTCTTGTCAGAGATCAAATGACTTAATGTACCAGGGTTCTGTCTGTGTCTTCTATTCTGTTCCATTGATCCACTGTTTTAAGAGGGGAGAAGATCATAGATGACATGTTTTATTACAATATATGGTTTAAATTGTTCTATTTTATTATAAGTTATTGCTGTTGGTTTCATATTCTACCTAACAAATAATCTTTATCATAGGTATATGCAAAATAATTTATATATACTGTATATATTATAGAAAAACACCTAGTACAGATGGGGTAGGTGCTGTGTGGAGACTCAGGCACTCCCTAGGGGTCTTGCAGTCTCTACTGTGTGAAGAGGGGAGCCCCACACTTTTGCGGTTGTGTCCTGGACTCACACTGAAAAGCTCAGGGCTGTAAAAGTAAGGTGACTGTAAAGCACACCGAGCTGGAGGCTCAGCTCTACCATGCGGAGGGTAAAGCCCGGAGCGCCATGCGTGAACTGCAGGGCCCTGGAGACCCACGCGTGTGTGCAGGGCACAGCGCCACCTCCCAGGCTCGGCCCCCGCCATTCCGGGCCGGTCCCGCGTCGCCCCCTGCAGGTCCTCACCGCCCAGCGGCCCGGTCTCCGTGGGAGTCTCCGCGTGCTGAGGCGCGGCTTGTCCGGGCTCAGAGGCCCCTGCGTCCCCACCGGCCCTGGTCGTGGCCCTACATGGCCCGGACAGTGCGAGGCGCAGCCAAGAGGTGCGCAGCCGCGCTCACCTGGTCCCGCCCCGGGGATTCCGACCTAAGCGGAAAATGAAACCGCCCGAGTCCAGTGGGCCTTCCCACGCCCAGAGTCTGCGAGCTTCCGCGGCATTGGGTTACACCCGGGACCAAGGGACCTGCGGAAGCCCAGCCTATCCGTGGGGTCCCCCGAGCCTAACCCTAACCCTAACCCTAACCCTAAATAATACTCTTCTAAACAATCAATGGGTCACAGAAGAAATTAAAGAAGAAATTAAACAATATCTACAATTGAATGAAAATGCAAATACAAATGACCAGAACCTGTGAGACACAATGAAAGCAGTCCTCAGAGGGACATTTATAGCACTAAACTCCCACATCAGAAAAATGGAAAGAACACACATAAACAACCTAATGTTGCACCTCAAACTCCTAGAAAAAGAAGAGCAAGTCAAGTCCAAAGCCCAAAGAAGAGAGGAAATTATCAAGAGCAGAGCAGAA
>RJWM01042725.1:0-14233 GCA_004363535.1 Dasyprocta punctata
AATATGGCATAGAGGTACTGAGCCCTGAGCTGGTCCAATTTACAAATTGTACAGTTAAAGATTGTTTAGTAATGTTATCTGAATATGTCTTACTGAAGATCTCCCATGGATCTGTACTTTTATCATAACAATGATTTTTTTCTATGGGCTCTAATCAACAAACTCACACTGTCCTATTTTTTCTTTAATTTTTGCCTCAGTCTGAAAATTGGCCAGAGGTCAGATGTCATATTTATGTACTTTTAAAGGGCTAGTTGCAGAGAAAATAGGTATCTTTGGCTTTTATAAATCTGTCACACTTTTTGGGGTAGGTGTAAATCCCAGGGTGATATCAACCAGTTGGTTTAAAGTATGTCTCTCTATGCAATATTGCAACCATTGTCCAGTTCCTATCATCTTGTTTTGTAAACCTATAACGTTACTGTTGTGGATTTGCTGTTGTTGTTTGTTTGTCTCTTCTGCTTTTTGTCTTTCTTATGTGTCTTTTTTCTCTTAAATAAAAAAATAAATAAAGTATCTCTCCCAAGTTTGAGGGCAAGCAACATAGGAATATTGTGATTGAACTTTAACAACTTTAACACATAATGGTGGAAAAACAAAATGTGAAGTAAAATTAATTGCCTTGTCTGGCATATCAGTAAGGAGGACTGGACCTGGAATGTCATCTAACTTAGGGCTAGTGGTATCTGGTTTACGATAAATTTTAGGTGGAGAATTTTCCCAGGTAATGGTGGACTAGGGAAATAAGTATAATACTCTATTCCTGAAACTGGTCTTATACATATAAATACTGTCAGCAGAGCTATTAATGCAACCAAAAGTTTCTCAGGAGTTTTTGGAATTTCCTTTTTGGTAACTAATATAGCTCACTTCATGAATTGTCACTTGGGTGTTGCTTTACTGGATCACTTGTCTTTTATTTTTCAGGTGAGGGGAAGCTGGAGGTGGACGTTTTGGTGGAACGGCAGGTCCTTGGGAGCAAGCCTTGGAAGATAGGCTTACCCTCCGGAGGGCCCAGGTTGGCAGAGCCGTCACACAGGACTATCTCCAGCATCTTCAGTCATGTCTCCCACCAAGGTCGTATATTTCTGGACAGTAGCCACCTCATGGATCCATCACCTGTTAAGAAACAAGCTTAACCTCACTCCCACTTTATTAGCTGGTTCTTTCCATTTCTTTCTTGTCAATGTCTTTTTAAAGCACTTGAGCCCTTTGCTGGGCATCCTAATGGGATTCTGATCAATGAAGCTTTGCAGGGGTATTTATTATCTGCAGTTGGATTTAAAAAATAAAAAGTAAAAATCGCTAAATCTAACTTTGCTAGTGGGGGTAATAGTATTTTCTCCTTTTGTTTAGTTAATGGGGTGTTAAGAGATAGATGTGCTCTTTTTGTAACTGCCTACTCTTGAGGGTTGTAAGGAATTTCCGTAATGTGTATTTTTTTTTTTTTTTTGGTATGGGGGATTGAACTCACGACCTCGCACTTGCAGGCAGGTGCTTATGCCACTGAGCTAAATCCTTGGCCCTCCTGTAATATGCTTAATATGTGATAGTTGAAAAAAAGATTGTAATTGTCAGTCTTTATATATAGTGTATGGAACACCCATAGAAGCAAATATTGACAAACAATGTTGTTGAACATGACCAATTTTTTCTCTTGCGTGATATGTGGCATGAATTGAGACTATGTATCAATAAACACATGAATGCATTGCAATTTGCCAAAAGAAGAAAAATGTGTAACATTCATTTGCCAAATATCATTACACTTCTAGCCTCTGGGGTTACTGCCCTCTGGTGGCAGAAGCCTAGAAACCTTTTGAAAATTAGGACCGGACCTAAGAATCTGTCCTGCATAAGACCAGGATAATTGAAATTCTTTGATTAAAGCTTTACTATTTTGATGGTGGTATGAATGAGATTGTTTAGCTGCATCAAATACAGTAATAAAAGTGACTAATGAGTGAGCTTGTTGATTTTTATATGTTAAAAATCCAGGTAAATTGAAATGGAACCTTATGTGACAAATATGAAAGGGCACTGTTTAATTATGAATTTATTTGTAGCCTGAGAAACATATTAAATAGAGGTGAGTCTAAAGTCAATTGTAGCCGGGCGTGGTGGCACACGCCTTTAATCCCAGCACGCAGGAGGCTGAGGTAGGAGGAGCTTTGTGAGTTCGAGCCGGCTTGGGCTACAACGCGAGCGCAAGGCCGGCCTGACCTACGCAGTGCGACCTTGCCTCAAAACACCAGGGCCGGGAGTTTGGCTCAGTAACTTAAGTGCCTGTCTGACAGGTGCGAGGTTGTGAGTACAATCCCTGGTGCCGCAAAAAAAAAAAAAAAAAAAAAAAAAAAAAAAAAAAAAAAAAAAAAAAAAAAAAAAAAAAAAAAAAAAAAAAAAAAAAAAAAAAAAAAAAAAAAAAAAAAAAAAAAAAAAAAAAAAAATTAAAAAGTAAAAAATTAAATTAAAAAAATAAAAAATAAATAAATAAAATAAAGTCAATTGTAGGGAGGTGCTCTGTAGTCACTGAGTAAGGTAGAATGCATAGGCTGAATCACTAATTATATTGATAAGTTTGCAGTTAAGTGCTATATGACAAATAAAATAACAATAATTTTAGACTTTTGTTTAGAAAGTCCTAGAGACTCTATTACCTGTTAATAATCCTTACATTAAATTGCAGACTTGACCTTTGATGAGCCATCAGTAAGATAAACTGCTTCATCAGAAATGGTTCAAGTTTAGTAATTCTTGGAATAATATATGAATGCTTGAGAAAAAATTGAAAAGTAGGATCATTGGGAAAATGATTATCAGTCTGTCCTATGAAATCTGGAAATGCTATTTGCCAAAATAGAGATTTCTAAAACAGGGTCAAATATTGATTTAAATCAATAGACAATATGATTATAGCAGCATGAATACCAAAGAGTTGTTTAGACCTTATGCTTTTCATGGTAATGACCTTAGTAATTTGTTCTAAATATAATTGTAAGGTTTTGACTAACCGATTAGAAAGGTAAAACCACCCTACAGGATAAACTTATTTGTCATAAATTTTCCTGTAGGACCTGTAGGAGAATGAGGAATATTTAAAATGTAAAGAATAAGAGAATAATTTGTATTTATTTTAAAAACTTAATGCTGCTATAACATGTTTTTTAACCAAGGTTGGTTCTTTTCGAGCCTTAATAGATAAACTGTGAAGGAAATCCGTAGCCAGATGTCCCTGTAGAGTATTATATAATTGTTTTAATTGATAAGTAGTAGTATCCAATTTTGGCCTTATCTAATTTATGTCTTCTAGTAACTTTTTTTTGTTTCTTTTTTTAATGGCACCGGGGATTTAACTCACAACCTCACACCTGCCAGGGCAGGTGCTTAAGCCACTGAACCAAACTCCCAGCCCTTGTCTTCTAATAACTTTTGAAAATCATTTAGAATTTTTAAATGTTCTTGATGAATCTGTGGCTTTTGTGACATTTTTGTAACAGTGGTCCTGTTAGTGACCAGCATTCTCAGGTAATAAAAAGAAGTGCATGGGAGCTCCATCCTCCGGAATACTCAACCATGCCCTTTTTAGTAAATCTGACAATTGTGGATATAGTTCATCAACACTGGATCTGTTCCCCAAGTGGTGCATAACATCCTGTTCCAGAAAACATCTCCTCATTTATTTCCAGATGTGGACTAGGACACTTTTTATTTATATGAGCTTGTTCTAAAAGATTTTTAAACTTTACATCAAAATGAAGAAATCGAGCAGCAGACAGGCAAGTTTATGTTAGATGTGTGATATCATAAGGTGTCACTTGTATGTATACAAAACATTTTGTAAGAGACCCTCTGTAAATGGACTTGAACTCCATTGTTAACCACACTTTGAGATTTTTCAGCAATTATCCAAAAGATCTATGAACAAAAGACACTTTGCCATTACCATCTCACTGAATTCTAACTGGGAAGCAAGTAGGGGTGCCAGTGATTTTCCCTTTTGTGGTTGCTTTTCCCCTTAAAACCTGGAAGTTTCTGGATAGAGCTGTGAGGGATGTTTTTCCTGAAGATGCCAGATCCTGCTGAGGAGATCACTTTAAGGACTCTGTTTTGGTGTCAGATGCCTCTGCTGGGAGCTGTTTTGTTTCCTCAGTGTCCAGATCAGAAACTGTTTTCTGTGAGCTCTGTAAGGAGCTAAAAAATGAATGAACCCAGATTCCAAATTGAGAACATCTCAGTGGAAATGATTTTTTCTCTACTATGTGTCTTTTTAAGATTTTTTCCGGAGTCTTTCCCAATTATTAATATCTATAGTGTCTTTCTGAAGAAAAAATGGATTATATTTGGTTACCTCTTGTAAAATTTTTGTTAGGTCTTTTGTTGGTACACAAGCCCCTGGGCATTTGAGCAGGCCTTGGAGCAACTGTGTATATCTTTGCTCCTTGGCTGAAGATTTTTTGCCAATTTTACTACCAGACAAAATATCTTATTTACAGTTGGAAGACTCATCTTTGAATATTTTTTTTCCCCACATTTCTCCAGGCATCCCCAGTGAAGTTTCTTCCTGTGAAGGTCTTGTCTGTCTCCCACACTTTCCACTGTAAGTAGACTGACTCATTCAGGCTAAAAATTTCCAGTCCAAGGACTTTGGGTCCCTATTTGGGTACCAGTTATCATGCACTGACCAGATCTACCACTTCCCAAGTAAGTGAATGGTGAAGGCTTAAATAAGAGACAAGTGGTGTTATTTTAGGGCTTTAGAAGACTGAAAACCATATAGCAGAATTTGAGATTTTCTGGGGACTGAGATAACTCTGGGCAACCTGTATTTATTTGGTTTTCAAACCAAGGAAGGGAATCCTGAAGAGAGCAAGGAAACTGAATAGGACCTTGGGAGTCAGTTTAAAGACTTCTGCAAGTAGTAAATTATGCTAAATAGGAGAATTATCTTATCTCCAGGATAACATTCAATGCAGGAGTGATATGCCTGCAGCTACAGTCTCCATTTAGTTAATTGGGTTTGAAGTCAGGCATCCTCAGTTGTGGCCTTGCCTTACTCTTCGAAGCATACAGCATCACTACAGGTCTCAGTCAGAACCAGTGATTTATAGAGGTTTACTTACTATGAATCCACTGCCCATCTCCAGACAAGGGGGCCTACATCTGGGACAGACTCATAGTAAACATTGAAAGTCAATTGCTTGAGTTTTAATCCTGCTCAAAACTGCTTCATAGTGGTCTCCATCACCTCTCCCATGAATATTTATGGAGTGCTCATTTTGGAACCGATGTGGGAATCAGTTGTGCATATGTGGTCAGTACAGGACCTCATGGTGCCCTTTGAATCCACAGATCGGTAGCTGAGAAGTCAAATTAATGAGTAGCCACATTGGACTGTGATAGTACCCAGAACGGGGAGGATTCAAGTGGATACTCCATGGGAGAAGCACAACATGAAGCAGAAAGAGGAAGATGTAGAGAGCGAATGGCCTCATGGTAGGCAGGAGGAGCCCTGTAAGAAACTTGATGTGACTGGAGCATGTTCAAGTGATGGCAACAGATGCAGTGATGCTGGGTGGCACTTGTGACTTCTGCTCAAATTGAGCTTCTCTTCCCAAATCTGTCTCTACCCCTGGATTCCTTATTGTGCTAAGCCCTCCCACTGCCTGTTGCATCCTTAGGCACATCAGCCTGATGTGGAGCAGCAGAATGGAGAGGCTGCGCTTTTAACCTGATTCTAGTAATGCTGTTTTGATGGAATTGGGGCAAATCACTTCACCACTAGGCCTGTCCTTTCATTGGTAAATGGGATGGGAAGAAGATCAGAGCTATCGGCTAGAAGAGAGGTGTGTGGGGAATATCTAGCTCTGGGGCTTGAAATCCACAAACATTTTCTTCTGGCTCTCAGGGGGCATAGCACCTTTCCCACTTGTCTTAGATTACCCAGTAGTTGTTTTGCTATTGTTGGAAGAAATGCTTATAGATAAGATTGGCTGTATACTTTTTAAGCAAAGTGTAAAATTACATGTTGGTTGCTCAGCAGACCACTAAACCATGCAGAGGGCCCTGAGTATGTACACTACTGACTGCCTGTGAAGATGTCTTAATAATCACACAGTGATTTGAAAGATTCCAGCAGTGCAGTAAGAAGGAAATTCTAGACTCCTGAGATGAGCATTCCTGGTTTCATGGTGAGTGCCTGTGAAAGGATGATGCAGGAAATAAGTTCACTACAGGCCCACCTCTTTGGTGTCATCACCCCTTTTGGCTCAACAGTTGACTATGCTGGTCCTAGGTCTTGTGTCTTGAGAATGAACTGCCAGCACTTATTACTGACAGGGAGCTCAGGGTTACAGAAGAGCTTCAGGACTGTTTCAGAGTATGCAGATGAGCCAGATTCCTTGCTCTCAAGGACACAGTGCGCAACCCACTCTGTTCTTGTATTTCATTTCCCCTTACTCTATGTTGATGGACCTCTTTCACACCTTCTAACAATGGCTGTCTTTCCTGCTCTTTTCCTTGTATAGAGTCTTGGGCCAAGAAAAAGGGAAAGAATTTTCCCTCGCATGTTTTCTATAATCTTCTGATATTTTAAGAAACAATTGCTCCAAGAGAGATTAAACTGTCCAGTAGTGAACAGTTGTCAGGAAGAGACCGACACTGTGGGAAGACAGTGTGCAGAAACATCTCTAGCAACGCTGCTGAAAATGGATGCCATGAATTACACTACAGGGAGAGTGACTTTAGTGTGGGATTATTTAAGAAATAAGGAGGCCTGTACCAAAACTGGGTTACCAGTGATGAAAAGGACATTCATGCAGTGGTTTCTAGAGACAGAATTAACAGAATTGAAGGATAGGACCAGGGGAATGAGAATGTGTGCCATGGAACGGCTGTGACCATGCTCAGTACTGCATAGATGTAGTTCTGCTAGGTTGTTCAGGCAACATGGTTCTCCTGCCTCAGCTTCCTTCGCAGCTCAGATTATAAGTCTGCACCACCATATCTAGATGATTATTTAAAAAAAATTTTTTTTGGCTGTTGCTCTGAATCTTGTTCAGAACAGAATTAGCATAACTAACTTCTAATTCTTCACAGTTAGTAGATATCACTTCCAACAACTGAAGCAAACACAAGTCCATTTAGGTAATATACAACAATAGAACTACAAAACCATTTACTATCCAATCACCAGGTGTTAGGGGTATAAAGAAATTGAGAAAGCCCTAGTCCTTTTCAACAGTTGTCTGTGGATGTTACCTTGAAAGGAAAGTTTGCTCTTATACCCATTTCTTCATTAAGTAAACTAGAATGCAGCTGAGAGATCAAAACACAGAAGGATTTTCTCTGTCTCTGTAAGTTGATTCTATGGAGTGCTGTTTCAGTAGTCTTCCTAAGAGTTGAAGAGGAATCTTCACTGCTTCCTGCTTTATTGAGTATAGCTCAAACTCTCTTCCCTGACTATTATTACTCATCACTAAAGGAGACAAACTCTTTTCCCCTTGAAGCCTGACTTTTAGAGGAGATGAGGCAAATTAAAAGGAAGCAATTCACTCTGCAGTTTTCTCTGAGAGGAGCATAGAATGTCTGCTCTGAGAGGAAGAGGCAAGGATGTGGCCTCTCCTGAGATGACCCAAGGAGGTCCAGATATGTGTCCCTGCTGCCTTTGCAGAGGTGTCTTCTGTTTGCCCCTGCTCCCAAGCCCTCTAGTCTGCTCAGATTTGTTTGCTGCTGCCCCAAAGTGACCCCTTTTTTCTCTTGACTCTTTTCAGATTCCATTGGTTTTCCTTGAAGCACTGGCCCTCATGGTCCCCCTTGGAGTCCTACTTATTCTTTAGCCAGCAGCCCAAGTATAGGGGCCTTGATTCCCTGCCAAGAAGAAC
Source organism: Dasyprocta punctata (assembly GCA_004363535.1). NCBI lineage: Eukaryota > Metazoa > Chordata > Mammalia > Rodentia > Dasyproctidae > Dasyprocta > Dasyprocta punctata. The sequence continues at coordinate 7,881 of RJWM01042725.1, forward strand.
CCTGCACAAGTCTTCACCTCTCCGAAATCTTTACTCTTTCCTGTGTGCAGCACCTGCCAAGTCTCCCATGTAATCTCTCCTGCAGACCAGGGCCTGAAAGTAGAAAGGATAATTGAAGGCCTTCTTCCTTGGTCCAGACTTTCAGTATGTTTTCTCATTACAAAATACTGTTTTCATATAAAATGGAATGTATTTTAAAAACATGTTTTTAGACTGTAGTAAAATATATATGGGGACCTATCACCAAGAACTAGCAGATTAGTAGTGACTAATTTACCACCTACTTCTTAAGAATTTCACATGTGCAATGGGGCACTAGCCCACATATTTCCCTCTTGGACCTAATTTCATCCTGTTTTTGAAATTTAGAATTAGTTACTAATATCTAGAGATCAAAATATTTAACATGAACTCGGATTCTGCCTCTTTCTTGCTAGCTCTTGAGCAGGTCGTCACCCACTGGCCACTCTGCCTAGGCTCTCTGAGTCTGCCTGCTGCGCAGTGACACTCAGTGCGGAACCAGGCCTGACTACTTCCCCCAGAAATCCCTGTGCAGCTGATGTCCAGCTTCTTCCTCTAATACTGCTCTCACCATCCCTCAGCTGTTCCCCACTTGTAACCACCTCTCACTCATCTCCTAGTCTTATGGGTTCCATGGAATTTTCCCAAACACTTTCAGCTCAATTGCTTTCTCTGTGCCCCTGTACACAGGGACATCAGCCAGTAGGTCAGCCTATACCTGTTGCTTTCTCTCCCTTCACTACAGACTGCAGAATCTCCAGGTAGAGAAAAGTACAGGGAACACAGGCTGGGGCTGCCACTCTTCCTCAATATTTGTAATGTCTCTGTGTGGTATTTTGTGTGCAGCTCATGTAGGCTGTGTGCAGAACTCCAGGATATCTGGTACAGCCAGTGGTATGTTGCATCAGTGTATGGAGGGTCAGAGAAATCTGTTGGTTAAAGTATTCTGAGGCCTTATGGCTATTCAGTCAAGTCCATCAGCCAATACTGTCTCCCTTGTCATTTCCTATTCACCCTTGCCTGCCATTTGGAGACAATGCTCCATTCCTTCTTTGTGGCCTCATAGGTTCAATGGTGGATTTCACTGGGCTAAAATCAAGGAAGGTACTTCCTCAGACCCTACCAACATCTGTCTTTCCCAACTTTCTGACATGAACACGTGGAAGGTGTGTACACTTCATCACGGCAGAACAGAACCTGGCTTTTGTGCTGTGGGTAGCTGAGGTTCAGGAGTCAGTCATGTGTCTTATCTGACACTGCCTGAGGCCATTTCACCTTGATGCTGAGTGCTGACACCTGTCTCTTGGGTATTGTAGTGGTGCTGACATCTTCTTTCCCTTTGTTCTTCAGAGCGAGTGCTCAAATATGTCCTTAGTGTTAGTCCAACCCAACTGACATAACAGTTTGTAAATTCCCAGGTGTCCTAATATCAAACTGTAACAAGTTAGGTTTACCCAGATAGATCCGGGAAGGGGGTGGTTAAAGAGAAGAGTCTAAGTTCTGCTATTTCCTTCCTCCATTGACCCAGGAGGGTGGCGACTGGCCAGAAGAGTCTGAGATCCACCCCTGCTTCTTTCCTCCACTGGTGGAATTCATGGCCCATAGACCTTGGGGAATGCCAAAGTAGGACCTTCCCTAAGGCACACACAATGGTCAGGTGGGACTAGAGGCATGGAAATGTGTCATGCAACAGTAACAATATGAGCCAATAGGTGATAAATTAGGAGAACCAGTGTCATGCTTGGGGACAAAGATATGAAGAATAGAAGCAGGTGGGTAGGGCTATCCCCTTCTCTCTCTCTTTTTTTAAATTTTCTTTTTCTTTTCTAAATGACTGAGGAGAACTCCAGCTACAGAAAGCTAATCCCATCCTCCAAATCCAGAGAAAAAGATCAGACCCAAACCCAGTACAAATCTACCTGCAATCATGGCTAGAGGACACATTTCTGGGATCTGACCTGGACCTACCACAGAGCTGCATGCAATAGAGGAACTGCACTCCTTTCATTTTTGTCTGCATAATCGGTTTCCCTCTTGGCATTTGACTGGGTTAGTGTTTTGTTTTGTTTTTCACTTTGTTTGTTTTTCTTTTATTGTTTGTTTTCCTTTTCTTTTCTCTTTTTCTCTGTTCTATTTTGTCCAATTTTGTTTTTCTTTCTGTAGGCTTTTTTTTTTTTTTTTTTTTTTTTTTTTTTTTTTTTTTTTTTTTTTTTTTTTTTTTTTTTTTTTTTTTTTTTTTTTTTTTTTTTTTTTTTTTTTTTTTTTTTTTTTTTTTTTTTTTTTTTTTTTTTTTTTTTTTTTTTTTTTTTGGTGTGTGAGGTTATTTTTATTTACTGTTTTTTCTTTCTTTTTTTCTTCCTTCTTTTTTCTCTCATTTATGATTTAGATCTCTAACCTTTCTTTTTCTTTTATATTACACATCCTCTTCCTCTCTTTCATCACCTACCTGATTGGACTTTATGGTACTTTTATGTGAGTAAATGCCTCTTCTCTTTCTGGTTCACTTCAAAACTCTTAGGACTTCTTCTCTAATTCGTACCTCCTGTGTCCTATAATTAACCAAAACCTGGATGATCATCCTATGTCCTCCACTCTTGCTCCTACTATATTTAACCTCATAAATCTCTCCATCTTACCTGCTATCCTCTTGAACTTCCCCACTCCCACACCTGGGTAAAATCACTCTACTAAGGGGAAAATCATCACATACTAGTTCCTGGTATAATATATATCAGAATTTCCTTCTATGGTTATAGATATCAGGCTAATAGCTATCAGTTTGTCAGTAGCCAGGCTGTACTTGAGTCTATTGTTATTACTAACTGAACTACATTAATCAAAATGTTGTATATGCTATAACCAATCCCCCCCTTATAACAACACTGCTATTTTTTTTGTTTTGTTTTGTTTTGTTTTTGTGGCACCGGGGATTGAACTCACAACTTCGTACCTGTCAGGCAGGCACGTAAGCCGCTGAGCCAAACTCCCGGCCCTGGTTTTTTGAGGCAGGGTCGCACTGTGTAGCTCAGGCCGGCCTTGTGCTTGCGTTGTAGCCCAAGCCGGCCTCGAACTCACAACGCTCCACCTACCTCAGCCTCCCAAGTGCTGGGATTAAAGGCGTGCGCCACCACGCCCAGCTCAACACTGCTATTTTAAGGGGTAAAACCATCAACATAGTCCAGTACAAAAGGAACATGTCCTAAGTCAAATGGATAGCAACTCCTGATTCTTAATATACTGGGAAGGTAAGTTCTTGGGATAGACTTAACGACTGAGAACCACCTACATTTAGAAGACATCCTGAGGAACAGACACTTCTTAGGAAAGCCTCAACACTGGTGATAAGGCTGTTCAAAATAAATCTAAAAACATCAATACAGAAAACAAAATAAAACAGAAAACAGAAAATGACAAGATGAAGAAGCAAAATGCAACCCCAAATGTACAGCCCACCCAGGACAAGTCCAGAGCACAAAGAGATCAAGGAAATAGGAAGCCAAACACTGCATGATGCTCTACATGGAAGACCTGAAAAACTCCATAAACAACTTGCAGATCTAATATTCAAATTCAGTAGTGTAGCAGGATACAAAATCTACACTCAAAAATCAATAACATTCCTATACACAAGCAATAGTCTCACAGAGAGAGAAATGAGGAGAGCACACCCTTAACAATGACATCTAAAAAGGTGAAATATTTATGAGTCAATCTAACAAAGGATGTAAAAGACCCATAGAGTTAAAATTACAGTACCCTTAAAAAGGAGATCAAAGAGGATATTAGAAAATGGAAAGATATCCCTCAGTCATAGATAGGAAGAACCAACATAGTGAAAATGGCCCTACTCCCAAAACTGCCACACAGATTTAATGCAACCCCAACCAAAACACCATTAGCATAACTCACAGATCTAGGAAAAATACCCCAAAATTCATTTGCAACCAGAAGAGACCTAGAATAGCAAAAGTCAGGGGGTGTCACAGTCCATGACCTGAAATTATAGTACAAAATTACTGCGATAAAATTAGCATGGTATTGGCAAAAACAAACAACAAACAGAACGGGCCTGAGGATCAGTGGAACACAACAGAAAATGCAAATGCAACCCCAAGCACACTCAGCCACTTTATCTTTGACAAACGAGCCAAACATGTTTACTGGAAGAAAGATAGTCTTTTTAATAAACGGTACTGGAAAAACAGGCTTTCCACATACCAAAGGCTAAACCTAGACCCATTTTTATCACCATGAAGTAAACTAAAGTCAAAATGGATCAAAGATTTAAATATTAAAACAGAAACACTAAATTTACTGGAAGAGAAAATAGGTAGAAAGTTCGAAGACATGGGTGAAGGCAGAGACTTCATGAGCAAAACCCAGATAGCAGGGGAAATACTGCAAAGAATCAACAAACACAACCTTACCTCATTGAAAAACTTTTGTATGTCAAAATAAATCACCAACAGAGTGAAAAGTTAACCCACAGAGTGGGAAAAATTTATGAGCAGTTGTCCCTCTAACAAAGGTCACCTATGTAAAACATACAAGAAATTGAAAAAAAATCAAAACCTCCAAATTCAAAGATCCAATCCAAAAATGGGTATCTGCAATGAATGCACACTTCTCAGAAGAAGAAATACAAATGCAAATACATACATGAAAAAATGTTCAGCATCACTGGTCATTCGAGGGATGCAAGTTAAAACAACACTGAAATTCCACCTCACCCCAGAAACAATGGCTACCATCAAATATCAACTGATAACAAATGCTGTTGAGGCTGTTGTGAAAAAGGAACACTTGTCCATTGTTTGTGGGAGTTTAGACTGTTGCAACCACTGTGGAAATCAGTGTAGAGATTCCTTAAAAAACTAAAATTAGAGATTCCATTCAACCCAGGTATTCTGCTTCTGGGTATCTTTCCGGAAGAATTTAAAACATACCACAGTGCTATATGTGCACCCATGTCTACAGCAGCACAAATTGTAGTAGCTAAAACCTTGGAAATGACCTAAATGCCCATCAACTGAGGAATGAATCAAAAGGATGTTTCTTTCTTTCTTTTTTATTTTTTTGGTACCAGGAATTGAACTCATAACCTCATACTTGCCAGGTAGGCACTGTGCCACTGAGCTATGTCCTCTGCCCCAAAATTTTTTTTAATATAATGGAATATTATTGAGCCATCAAGAAGGACAAACTGGAGTCTTTTATAGGCAAATGGATGCAATTTGAGACCATACTCATAATTGAAATAAATTAGACTCATATTCATAAACATTATATTGTGTCATTAGTGTGAGAAACTGGAGTAAATAAGATAGAAAATGTACAATACATATCGTGAACTGGGAAGAAGCTATTCAAAAGAAAAGACAACCTGTGATGGGAGAAATGGGAAAAGAAGAAGGGAAAAAGGAAAAAATACATATACACAAGATAATTAAGAGACTAATACAGTTAGTTTCTCTTAGGTCATTGAAAAGAGAAGTTTGTGCTAACACTGGACAAGGTTTCATATCAAGATCTTGTCTCTGAGTAACTACTACTAAGATTACAATATGCAATGTATTAATTATTGTTAGTCTGTTTTGAAACTCTTTTAAAATTATTTTTATCTTTAAAAAATTAAGTTTACACACCTTTAATGAATTTTGCATGTGATTCTAGAATCAGCCAACACCTCCTTTTATATTATGTAATACCATCCAACAGAACTGTGCAGGAGACATAAGGGGATTGAAGAAAGCAGAACCAGACAAAAGAAAGTATAATGATCATTTCAAAGTTGTTTTCCAGGAAAGTTTGCAGCAGGAGCTCCCTTGACAAACTGACTATACTTGACTTCCTTGAAAATGTGTCTATTATTACTCATTTTCCTTGTTTCTGGGAGATAGGATAGATATCTTAGTTTCAGCAAACACTGAAACTTTAGTCCAAGAGTACAAAATTTTAACCCAAGAGTAGCTATTTTGATGGAGCCTAATACAAGAGTTCCATTTCTACCAACAGCCTCTCAAGATTTTGTTGAACATGGGGAGAAAGAAGTAACCTTGATGCTGGTGAGAATTTTGTATTGTTTGTAACATGGAATGACAGTGAAAGCAACACCCTAGTGCAACACATGCAGCTTCCCACACCCAGCCAACACACATGGCTCCCCATTTGCTTCTGTCCCTGGGGAATCAACAGAGCTCCTGTGCTTGTTGGTTCACTGGGTGATTAATGACTATGTCATCACTTAAACCAACAGACCTCTTGTTTGTTCTCTTCTTCTCAGAGAAATATATAAGGTTGAGAAATAGAAATATAGAAAGAGAAAGAAGTCA
>RJWM01042726.1:0-14187 GCA_004363535.1 Dasyprocta punctata
CTTTTACTTTATTTTCACTGATCTTTGTCATTGAATTTTATTAAAAGTTCTTTTCTCTACATATGCAGCTGTCATTTTTGCCTTTGAATGTGGTACCTCTTGAAAATAAAAACATCTTCAATTTACATCTCTTCTTCCAGAGATGAGATTACTTTACCCTAGAATCTTACTGTGGGAAAGGGCACCTAGAAACCTGCCTCTTTGACAGTGTTGTTTTTCCCATGAAGAAAGCTGAGATGTTAGTGAATGACTTACTCAGGATCCAATGACTGGTAACTGAATGGACAAGTAAGCAGCGATCAGGGACTCATAGAGGACTCTAGCCATCCCTGTCCCTTCACAAGGCATCTTGTTCCAAACAGAGGCTTCTGTCTTTTCAGCTCTGCCTGTAATCACATTCACTCATAGACATGGCAACTTTTCAGGTTGACAGAAAAAGTTGGTATCATCCATAAGGCTCACCAGGAAACTAACCCAGAGAAAACTTTTTTTTTTCTTTTTTTTGTCTTTTTGAGACAGGATCTCGCTATGCAGTTCAGGCTGGCCTTGGGCTCACTTTGTAGCCCCGGCCACAAACTCTAACTTGCAAATGATTCTTCTGCCTCAGTTTCCTAAGTGCTGGGATTACAGGAGCGTGCCACCACACCCGGCTAGAGAGGACTGTTTCCAGCACAGCACTGCTAAGACAACTCCCAAGTTCTTGTTTCCCAGAAGACATTAGCTTATTTTTTATTGGTGGCCAAACTGTAGCTGTAATGCCTCTTAACAAGGCTGGAAATGTTTACCTCTGGCCATAGAATGAACTCAGTGAGAAAATGCTAGTTGTATACATTACCCACTGTGGTTCCTGGGAAAGTACCTCAATGGGCAGATTCTGTTGATATGAAACCAAGTAGATAAATTTCATATTAAAAAAACAATAGGGCACCTCATGTCATTGGGTGGCATTTTATTAAATGATAAGATTACGTCATTTACTATTAAATGGATATGGAGAGTTAACAGACAGCTCAGTAAATGGAGGAAGAGGATATAGCTATGTACTTTACATTCTGATTTCACATTTCTTAAATAGATTGGCAAATCCACGAACCTTCTGTCTGCGTGCTAACCCATTTGATCATGTTTCTATCTTCTGTACATCATCCAAAGAGGCAAAAATGATGTTAGACAATGAAAACTGTGAATTGAGGAATTAATTTTTTCCATTATTCAGAAGGACTATCACTATCATCCTGCCAGTTCTTTATAAACACATTTGATTCCTTGAACTTTGTCAAAGTCATTATGATTATAAAAGCCATGATTTGCTGAACTCTTACTGTGTGCCTAACACTATCCTAAACATTTTAAAGTTCATTCTCACTCAATCCTCATTCAGTCCTTTGAGGGAAGTTAATTGTTATCTTAATTTTAAACTAAAACAACCCTGCAGTTTATGTTAAAAAAAAATTGTCATGGCTTGTGGTCACTGTGTCCCAGTCAAGACTCCAGCTTCCTCTTGTCCCTGATCAGATAGCTGCCATGCAGAATCAATTCACGAGTTCACACCAATGTAAGAATGATGATGAGTGCTTGATCTGAAGATCCTTGAAGAAATCAAATCCAGTGGAAGGCTTTTCCTGCAATAAGGTGACTGCTGGAAAGGGAGAAGGGTTAGACATAGGCAAGTAATTCCTGCCTTGAACTCCACCGTCCCTTCATATAAGTTTCTTAAATGTTTTCCTGGTGAGGTGGCTGACCAGGTACGTGTGTCTGTGAAGGAAAACTGTGAGACACACAAAGAAGACTTTATCCAGGGAGTCCTGCTGGGAAGAGCAGAGACTCACAAACCACGTACACGGTGGTATTCTCTGTCAAAGTTTTCTACCCCAAGATGGGATAAACGGTTACAGTAATTGTGTAGTCCAGCAGCTAAGATGGCAATTATAATAATTAGAAGTGTATGTCTGGGTAAAAGATTGCAAAATAACTTTGGTGGTAATTAATAGTATTGAACACTATTTTTTGGTTAGTTACAAGTACTTATTTTTATTTTCTATTTTTAGTTTACTTCAAATTAAATATTTTTTTTTTAGTCCTTCATACTCTAAACAAATATTGGGCAGCATAGACTAAAAAAATAAAATTTCTACTAAGATTTAGGCTAAATTGGCACTCTTGCACATTATCAATTGTTTGGACTGTAAGAAAATGGAAAACAAATCAGAGTTGTTTCAGTCTCCTGGAGTTCCTCCTAATTGAATGTCAGGCATTCAATTCAAAAAGTCCTAGAGGTTCTGCTGCAGTGTCTTCCTTCTGAGAAACTTTATTTCTTTATCTGTTAGAAAGACTGTCTTAATCCATTCAGGGACTGAGAAAACTCCCAGTTGCATCATAGTTATTTTTTTAAATTGGTTTTATTTCTGAGGTGTTTTAGGCTTTTGCAAAGTTAAACAGAAAATATAGACACTTCCCACATAGTCCTTGCCCCCAGCTCCACCTAACACATCTACCAGCAGAGTGATACATCTGTTATAACTGAGGAACCGCCACTGAAACGTTACTACCCAAAGTTCACAGTTTATCTTGGGGCTCATTCCTAGTGTTGCACGTTCTGTAGTTTTCACAAACATATGATGACATGTATCCACCATGAAATACCACATAGAAAATTTTGTAACAGGAGTTAGTGAGACAGGAGTTAGGATTCTATTAGTTAGGAAGGACAATGGCCCCAAATGGAGTCAGGAATCCCAGAACAGAGTCTGCTGCATGGCAATCCTCCAGGAATCTTACAAAAACATCTGTCAGGTGTCCTGTGGTTCTCTTGGACCTCCCCAGAACATACTCAAGCAGGCCATTGGCTCAAGGACACATGGACCCTACTTGGGTGCTGCGTGAACACTGCATAGTTTGGACCCTAGAAAGGATGCAGTTTCCTATAGAGTAAAGACTACATTGCTCACTCAACAGCCTGAGCTCCCTCCTAAACCTCTTAAAACTCCCGAGACAAGGAGCCCTTGTGGATGTCTTACTCAGAAACCACTCCTGGCTAGGGGGACTGTACTTTCTTGCCTTTATATCTTTTAAATAAACTTGCTCACCTCCTACTTCCTCTGCCTCCAGTTTTATCCTTTGTTTCTTTGATTTGATTCCTGCATCCCAGTAACAGTTTTCCCTAAACAGTTGCCCTGAACCTCCTCTATACACCTCCTACTCAGCGCTTCTTTCCCCAAACTCTTCTCACTGTCTCTACAGTTTGCTGTGCTTTGGATGCCACATAGTGCTTTAGTGAGACCTTTCTCACTGTCGCTGGAAACAGTGCTACACAGGTTCCATCAGGACCTGGGTGTTCACTAGGAGGCCTTTCTTCTCAGTGCGATTTTTTTTTTCTTGTCGACTTTCCACTCACTGCTGTTTTTCTCTGTTATTATTATTACGTTGATACATTTTAGGTATACATAATGAACACATTTATCTTAGAGAATTTGTACATGATACCATTGTACCTGTTCATGATAGATCTTGATTCCTCTTTTTTCCCATTCCCCTCCCCTCCCTTCAGCCCCTCTTCCCCTCCTTATTTACAAAGCTTTGTTTCCACTTTATCTTTCTTTTCTCATTTTTTTTCCTTTCTCCCCCTGCCCATTCCCCTTTCCTTTTGAACAATTTCTTCCTATTTCATAATGCCTATTAACCAAAATAACTATTTTGGTTCTTATTTACATTTTCAATTTCTCACACCAGACAGACCATGCAATATTTACATGTGTGTCCAATTTATTTCACTTAATGTGTGGTCTCAAGGTCCATTCATTTAGCTGTAAATGTCTCAAATTCATCATTTTTTATGACTGAGTAGGAGTAGGACTCCATTGTATATAAAAAAAGAAAACTCACATCTTTTTTATCCATTCATAAATTGATGGGCATTTGTAGCTGTTCCAGGATTTAGCTGTTACAAACTGTGCTGCTTTAAACTTGGATGTGCATATATTGCTGTGGTATGATGCTTTAAATTCTTTTGGGGAAATATCAAGAAGGGAAATAGCTGGGTCAAATGGGACCTCAAGTCCTAGTTTTTTGAGGAATCTGCACACTATTACACCTGTCTATATTCTCATCAACAGTGGAGAAGGGTTTCTTTTTCCCCACTTACCCAGCAGCATTTGTTATTGGTTGATTTCCTGATAATTGTCAGTCTTTCTGGAATGAGATGGAGTCTCAGCATAGTTTTAATTTGCATCTCTCAAATTACCAGTGATTTTGAACTTTTTTTTATATATATTTATTTGCCATTTGTATTTCTTCATCTGAGAAAAGTGTATTCATCTCAGATGCCCATTTTGGTCCCTACGTTTGGGGGGAGGGTCTGATTTTTTTCCCAATTCTTTATATGTTCTAGATATTAGTCCTTCATCTGAGGAACAACTGGCTACAGTTTTTTGCCCACTCTGTGTGTTGTCTTTTCACTCTGTTAGTGATTTATTTTGTTGTGCCAAAGTTTCTTAATAAGACAAGTTCTCAGTTGTTGATTCTCTCCCGTGCAGTTGGGATTTTGTTCAGTCTTTGCTTACATTTATGTCTTAAAGGGTTCTATCTAGTCTGTCCTCCAGGAGATTAAGTTTTAATATTTAGATCTTTGACCCATTTTGCTTTTAGTTTAGAGCATGGTGATAGACATGGGTCTATTTTTAGTCTTCAGAATGTGGAATGTCAATTTTTTTCAGCACAATTTATTAAACAGGCCATCTTTCTTCCAGTGAGCATATTTGGTTCTTTTCACAAGAATAAGATGGCTGAATGTATTTGGAGTTTCCATGCCGTCTAATCTGTTCCATTGATTCTGGAGTATTTTTTGCTTTTGTTTTTGTTTTTGTTTTTGCTAGTACCATGTTGTTTTTAACACAATAGCTCTGTAGTATAATTTCAAGTCAGGGATTGTGATGACCCCTGCCTTGCCTTTGTTGCTTAGAATTGTTTTTGCTACTGCAGGCCTCTTTTGGTTCCAAATGAATTTTATGAATGTCTTCTCTAGTTCTGTGAGGTATGCTAATGGTATTTTGATTGTGACTGCATTAAATATGCATAAGAGCTTTGGAAGTATGATCATTTTCACTATGTTGGTTCTTTCTAACCAAGAGCAAGTGTATAAAGCATTTTCTGATAGCTTCTTCAATTTCCTTTTTCAGAGTGCTATAGTTTTTGGTGTAGAGATTTTTACTTCCTTTATTAGATTGGTTCCTAAGTATTTCATTTTTTTGATGTGATTTTAAAAGTGATTATGCCCCTAATTTCTCTTTCAGTATGTTTGTTATTTGTGTACAGAAATGCTGTTGATCTTTGAGTGTTGACTTTGCATCCAGCTATGTGACTGAATTTGGTTATTAAATCTAGAAGCTGTTTGGTGGAGCTTTTGGGATCCCCTACGTAGATTTATCATGTCATCTGTAAATAATGTTAATTTAACTTCTTCCTTTCCTATCTTCATTCTTTTTATTTCTTTCCTTGTCTAATTGCTCTGACTAATATTTCCTGAATGATATTGAAAAAGAGTGGTAATAGTTGAAATCCTAGTCTTACTCCTGATTTCTGAGTGAAAGTTTTCAGATTTGTCCATTTAGTATGATGTCTACTGTTGGATGTCATAAATGGCTTTTATTGGATTGAGATAAAGGCCAATTCCAATTTTCTATAGTTTTTTTTTTTTTTTTTGTCATGAAGAGCATTGAACTTTGTCAATTTTTTTTTTTTTTTTTTTTTTTTTTTTTTTTTTTTTTTTTTTTTTTTTTTTTTTTTTTTTTTTTTTTTTTTTTTTTTTTTTTTTTGCGTCTATTGAGATGATCGTGTGATTTTTGTCTCTGGGTCAATTGGTATGGTGTATTACATTTATGGATCTGTGTATGTTGAACCATCTCTGTATCACTAGGATGAATCCTACTTGGCCATGGTGTATAATCTTGATGATTTGTTGCATAATTTCAGCTCTGATTTTTATAATTTCCTCTCTCATAGGGGCTTTGGGCTTGGTTTATTCTTTTTGTAGAGGTTTGAGGTTCAATAATAGGTTGTTTATTTGAGCTCATTCTGTTTTTCTGATGTGAGAATTTATTGCTATAAATTTTCTTGTTAGGACTGCTTTCAAGATTCTTATGACTGAAAAATTCCTGCTCTCTTTATTCAGCTTGGTTTCTTACTGTATTGCTCCCTGCAGCATCAGAATTTGGTAAATGTTTTGCTTGGGAAACAGGTCAAGTGCCAGACTCAGATTTTCACCTGCAATTATTTCTTCAGACAGTTTTTTATTTTTTATTAGTACCTGTTTGCCTTACATAATGATTGCATTTCTTTTGGGGAGTTGGTGCATGTATAAAACACATCTTAATTCTTTTTCTTTTTTGGTCCCCTTTCCCTCCCTTTCCTCCCCTCTACCTCCATCTCTTCATCCTCTTTCCATTTGAAAAAATCTATCTCCTTACTTTATTTTGTCCTTTATTTATAGCTTGTCTTTCTCATATAAATGAAACAATGCAGTATTTAAGCTTGTGTGTCTGGCTTATTTCACTTAATATTATGTTCTCAAGGTATGTCCATTTTCCCATAAATGGTTTAGTTGGTCCTTATTTACAACAGAATAGTATTCCATTGTGTAGAAATATCACATTTTCTTGATCCATTCATATGGTGATGAACATATAGGCTGCTTCTAAAATTTAGCAGTTACGAATTGTCTATCATCCTCACTTCTAATGGAGATTCCAGCTCCCAAGACTTCAATTTTTTCTGCCCTCCTAAACCAAAAAATTCTACTATCTTTTTTGCCCCTTAGGGCTTCCTTCTCCACGTCTGTTGCCTGGATTCTCGGCCTCTCACTCAGCACTCAGAATTAGTAAATGCCCCAATGGAAAAGTCAGTTGCAAAATGTCAACTTTTCTCTTCCAGTTTTCTCCTTTTCCAGAATCCTGCTGATCATGTCTAAGTTTCCTAGCAGTTCTCAAGGACCTTTAGTCATATGCTACTTTGTGTATTTTATCCAGCTTTTCTAGTTGGCTCATTGAAAGTATTGACTTTCTTTGTGACTGAAAGTGGGAGGCTTGACATTCCTGACAGATGACTTCACAGTTCCTTATTTATCTTGTTAAGATTAACAAATACTATAAACAGTTTAGCCAAGGAATCTACATACTCTATTAACAATCTGTTTAATTTTATGGTTGATTTGTTACTATAAGTATAAGCCTATCATTTAGCATGTTGCTATGTTAATATATGTGGTCATTTGTTGTGTCAATACTTGTTTTTATAAAATTTGATGTATTTTAAAACAAGTATCTGATGATCAGTGTCACCATACTGGGTAATGCATATGAAACTGAACTAACCGAGATAAGCTTCATTTTAATCTTGAGCTCCCATTTTATTTGGGTGGCAGAAACTTAGATGGCTGAATCTAAGTTTCAAGCAAGTTAAGGATACCCCCAGGATTGTGGTTAAGTACCAAGAAAAGCCTTACAGTGCCAAAACATCAGGGTTAGGGAGGAAGGTAAGGTTCAAAAGCATCTATGTACCTAAGATGTATCCACTGACAAACATGAAATTCTATCTCTCTACGGAGGGTCTAGTCTGGCATTTCTTCACATATGCGCTTATCTGCAAGGTCTCTTTTAGATGCCCTGGCTTTCATTTATCTTTTATTCTTGCATGCAAACAAAGCTAGATTCTGCTCCCAACCTGAGTTTCAGAAGGAGGAAATGGTTCTAACTGTGTGGACACACTAACTAGCTTTTCCCCAGGGTCCCGGTGCCTCCTGAAAGCTAAATTTGGACTCTCTTGTGGGTCAACCTACTAGCTTTACAGGAATGGTACAGGTATCCTTAACGGTGTTATCACAGAGCTTTGTTCCAATATTTTGTTCATGTCATTCTTTCAACTTTCCTAAAGATCTAAGGTTTTGAAACTCAAAGTGCAGGAATAGTTTAATTATCCTACATGCTCTCTGAGGGAATAAGAGAGGAGCCTAGTTAAAGAAGGAGGAAAGCAAAGCAAACCATTGGCAAATATTCCAAAAATATCATTGTGTTATGTGTGTGTTTATTCAGTAAGCCCTTGCTTATTAATTGAATATGTCTCAGGCATTATGTTAGACAGTAGATTGTAACGATCAGCAAGTTAGAGTCCTCAATTCAGTCTGCTTCTGCTTTAAAAAGAAATATGTAAGATAAGAAAACAGGCGTTCAACACTTCCAGTGAAAATGGCAGGATGACTACATATTCATTGACCTTACATCCCCAAAACTATATACAGTAAAAAAAACTCAAAAAGCACAAAACTGTAAAGATAAAAATGAAACACTTGTCTGAAATATGTAGCTGGCCATGGTGGCATGTACCTGTAATCCCAGCACTCAAGGAGGCTGAAGTGAGAGATTGCAAGTGTGAGCTCAGCCTGGGCATCTTAGTGACTCAACTAGACCTGGTCTCAGAAGAGAAAAGGCCTGAGGTTATAGCTCAGTGTGAAGATTCTGGGTTCAATTGCTAGTACCAGAAAAGAAAGTAACAAAGAAAAAAAAGAAAAAAGGGAATGTGTATAAGTAGAAAGACAGAAGTAGTAGAATTTTGGAAATCAGTAGTGGATCAATGGTAAAACAAATTTAACAGACCAGAGAAGATTGAAGCCAAAGAGGAAGTAGGAACAGAAGACTACCCCGCAAAGTTTGTATTAGTCTTTTCTTGTCAGTTTTTTTTTATTGCCTTGTTTTTAAATATAAGCAGATAGCCAACGAACACCAGACAGTCAGGGAAACAAATCAAATAAACTGTTGAGAAAATAGCAGCTGCGTGTATGAAATAGAAGAAGACTTAAAAACAAATAAACCCTGCACTTAATAACTTCCACAAGTAAGAAGAGACACTGTATCTGAGACGTGATGACTGAAGCCTACAGTAAGAAACTATTCAGAGAGGAAATACTGCTCTATCAAGTCAACTACAATAGAAACTCCTGAAAAAATTGGGAAGATGATTCTGAGGAAATTGCCAAGAAAATCAAACAAAGATTTAAAAAATGGAAAAGAAACACATTAGAGTTCAAGAAGCTCAACAACCTAATAAGCAGGAGCCTCAGAAAGGAAGAACATGAGAGAGAGAGAGAGAGAGAGTTTTAAAAATGTGATTTTTCTTGAATAGAAGGCATGAGTTCCTAGACTGAGAGAACTCACTTGGAGCTCTGCGCAATGTATAAAAAAACCCAGAAACTCACAATTAGGTGTGCCATGTGAAATTTCAGAACCTTGGAGATAAAAGATCCTACAAACTTCAAACTTCCAGAGATTAAAAAGACCCAGAATTGGAGGGGCACCAGACTTCTCACCTGCCATGGGAGAAAGCAGAAAGTCAGTGGGGTCATTCCTTTGAAATTTACATGGGAACTTACCTCAAGTCTTGATTTCTATTTCCTGCCAGATTTCCTAATGTTCATGAAGGCAGATGAAAGACCTTTCAAATATGCAAATGTGAAACATTTTACTTCTTTTTCACTCTTCTCTTAAGGGAAATACTGTACTGGAAAATGGGTTCCACAAAATAAAACAGTGTACCAAAAAGAAGACATGATAGACTCCAGGAACCAGAGGACTATCCAGGTGGGTGGATACAATGTTCCAATTAGCCTGGGCCTGAGGGGGCTGCCAGCCGTGGGCATTTCAGTCATGCAACTGGTACAGTTCCTGGGAAATTAAAATGAATTGTCATCCTAACTCCGAGAGATGGCAGCAGATACAGAACAACTTCCCAGGACAGGGGAGAGAATGCTGCAGGAGGGCTGCGTCCAGGGTAAGAGTACATTCCTGTGTGTGGGAGCGGGGAGCATTTCCTGGTGAGTTTGAGGATACTGAGCAAATTCTTTTAGGGGAGAGTTTAGAGGTAAGCTGTAGGCACACAGGAAATGAAACTAGTGAGAGGGGTGAGGATGATAAGAAAAACAAAAAGTGATAGAGGAGACTAAAAATCAGAAGATGTGAACACAGCTCCCCAGAAAGTACATTAACATAATTATGATAATGTAAGCATTGAATACTGCTCCAACCAGAAATTACACCCACAGAAATTGTTGGGAGAGGAATAAAAAATCTAGGTCATTATTTTCAGTTGTATGGAGTCAATAAGGGCTATTCTAAAAATGACCTGTAATAATCGTGTTACTCAAAAGTATAAAGGTCAATTCCGGAAAAGATAGTTAAAAGGAGTTGAAAAAAAGTTTCTTCTGCTTCTGGAGAATGCAAGTTAGTGTGAGCTAGTATGACAAGAGACTTCTCAGTCCTAAAAATAGCAAAAGATCTTGACTTTTAAAATTATGAATGTGAATATATTTGATAGAGTAATATATCTTTAAGCAAACTAATTATATTCCTCAGCATGTATTTTAACTTTATGTATGTAATGTTTTTCGGATAAATTGTGTAATATTCTGTTTAAAATTTTAATGTAGTCAAATTTATGTTTTCCTTTTACTATAATGTGTTCCTTGTGCTCTTAATTTCTTTAATATGTCAAAACACATGCTGGGGGCTGGGGGTTTAGCTCAGTGGCACAAGCGCCTGCCTGGCAAGCACAAGGTCATGAGTTCAATCCCTGTTACCAAAATAAAACAAAACAAACAAACAAAAAAGTACAGATATAAAAAAAAACAATGCTGCATTGTAGCTCAGTGGTAGGACACTTGCTTAGCAAATTTGAGGCTCTAGGTTTGATCCCCCAGAACTACTAAAATTGTTTTTTTTTTAAAAAAAAAACTGCATCAAAATACAATGTAGAGTATAGAAATTGCTAATGGGCTCTCACACTATATACTTAATTATATTGAATTTAAGAATATCAAAGAATGCTACATATATTTATATATGTATTTTGGCATGTCAACAAGTTTATTGTCTTTATCAGAAAAATGTTCATAGAAAATTATTGTTTTGTCCAGCTCCAAGCATCCCACTTTTGAGCTCTGAGGAAGTTTGTCTCCTTTTGAGCTACTTGATCTTTCCTCTGGACAGGGGGTACTCTGAGGTGGTTGTACCTTTTCCTTTTACCTGCTCATTTGGGCACCTTCTCATAGACTGCTAGACTTGCAGAAGAGTGTGAGCGCTCATGTTCATCTCCTTCATCATGTCTGCAGTTATGTTGGTCTGTACACACAGAGAGAATTGTTTCTTCTGAGCATCTTCATCTTTTCCTGTTATGTATCACATACAATTTGCAGTGTTCCAGTCCTGGATATGTTTCTGATGTACTTCTGTATTGAATTTCTTGCTTTCAGAATCATGATCAGGGACTCATCTGGCACCAAGGACAGACAAACTTCCACCTATAGCTCCTTCCAGGGCCCCAAAAGCTCTATTGCCAATTGTATTTCTGGCAAGACCCATGTCCAAATAGCAGGTGAAGACACCAGGTTAATCATCAGTGCTTTACACATTATTTGTCTGGTCACTTCCGCTTGGCCTTCATGGATCTTGTCCATGCCAAACCTAATGAGAAGCCTGCCAGCCAGCAGCAGACCAGCACAATGTGCTACAGCATAATTCATTAGGTGCCTTTTATGCCATGTTTAGGTAGTTCATGTGCATATGCCGTGTGGATAATTATAGCCCCCACTATATGGCAATATATGTAAATGATCTCTGTTACATGGACTATCATGGTATGTTTGGGTGTGTTGTATTTAACTTGTCCTGGATCACCGAGCACATCTAAACATAGTAATCAGTTTTACTCCCTCATCTTCTAAATCTTACTTGGTATCTCTTAAAGTCAGCCATATTCTTGGCAATTTAAACAAACCCTACACTGGGAACAGAGAGATCTGTGTGCATGGTTTATCACAGGCCAGTGGGTGCAGTAACATTACTGACCAGGTGGGGGAGCTATTTATTATTTTTTATTAGATAAGTAAATAAATTATATATAACATACATATTTTATTTGTATATCGAGAAGAATAATAATGGATAATACTATCTATCCTGTCTATAATATTTTAATTCTCTATTTTGAAATCTGTTTAAAAATATTTTTATTAGTATACATTTGCAGTACATAATGACCACACTCATTGTGGAGAATTGATACAAGTATAAAACATATCTCAATTCTTTTTATTTTTTCCCTTTTCCCTTCCACTCCCATTTTTTTTCTTTTGGTGAGCATCAGATTTATTTACTTATTTTATAAGTCTTTATGAAGTTAATTATTATAAACATAGATTAACAGCAAGATGACAGGTCCCAAAATATAAAACACATTAAATAATTACACTAAATCAAAGTACACTTTTAAATACACTGACCATGCTGAATTACAATAACTTTCTCTCTCTCTCTCTCTCTTTCTTCCTACTGTCTGTCTTTTATTTTGCACTTAGTTTGTATGTTGGGTTTCTCATGTAAAAGAAACCATGCGCTATTTAAGCTTGTGTGTCTAATCATTTAAGTTAAATTTATGGTCCCAAGAAAGAACAATTAATACTGATATGATTAGATCAATTTTACATGTCAATATCTATTAATGTAAACAACCATTTTAGAGATAACGATACACAATATTGCAACCATTGTCAAGTTTCTATTATCCTGTTTTGTAAACCTGTAATGTTACTGTTGTGCATTTACTCTAGTCGTTTGTTTGTCTGTTTTGTTTTTTGTCTTTGTTATATATGTCTTTTTTTCTGCTTAAATAAAAAAAAATGCACACATTCTCCCACAATTAAGTCAAGTTTGTCCTTCTTTATGGCAGAGTAGTACTCCATTGAGTATAAATACTACATTCTCTTTTTCCACTCCTATGTTGATGGACATATAAACTGTTTTCAAGATTTAGCTGTTATAAATTGTGCTGCTGTAAACATGGGTATGTATGCATTGCTGTAATATGATATATCTTTTGGGAAGACACCTAGAAGGGGAATAGCTGAGTCAAATGGAATTTCTATTTTTTTGAGGAATGTTCATACTGATTTCCATAGTGGTTGTACTAGTTTATACTTCCACCAACAATGAAGCAGTGTTTCTTTTTCCCTGGAGCCTCTCCAGGTTTTTTTTTTTTGTTGTTAGATTTCTTGAAGATAGCTATTCTTTCTAAAGCAAGATAGGATCTCAGGGTTGTTTCAGTTTTCATTTCTTGAATGGCCAGCAACATTGAACATTTTTAATGTATTTATTGGTGTCTTAGTTACTTTTCTTGTTGCTGAGACACAATACCTGACACCTAAAGTTAAAGGAGGAAAGATCTATTTGAAAGGTTTATTTCATAGAGGTTTCAGTCCATAGTTGGCAGACCCAAGGCAGGGGGGCATGGCAGAGGGACACTGCAGAGAATAAACAGTTCATGGCAGGCAGAAAATAACAAAAATAAGCAAGTGACCCAACAAGTGACAATAGCAGCTTCTTTCTACCTCTTTTATAGTCCATCTAGGCTACTGGGTTTAGGATGGGTGCTAAACCAATCAGTGGACTAATTTAAATTTTTATTTTATTTTATTTTGCTTTAAAGATGACAAACCCAAACAACTAAAACAGAATAAAGTCAATCAATACAAAGCAGTGAAAGTGATACAGGACTTCAAAACAAGCTAATAGAACATTATGGCTACCATAATTCCTTTTGTCATCTTCGAAGTAGCTGCCCATACCATCAGGCATAATAAAATCAAACAAAAGAGAGTAAAATAAAACCAATCAAAACAAAACAGTGGAAGTGATACAGGACTTCAAAACAAAATAATAAGAAATCAATAATGGCTACCATAATATAACTTGTTACCTTTGAAGTAGCTGCCCGTTCCATCAGATATAATAAAATCAAATGAAGCAAAACAGAATAAAAGCAAACAAAACAAAACAATGAAAATGATACAGGATGTTAAAACAAGATAATAAGGAATTAACAATGGCTATGACCTTCAGAAGGAGATCCCCCACAGTTGCTCTATTGCATATTGTTATACTCTAAATAGATGTTCAGACTACTAGCTTTAGGCCTGCAAAATTAATCAAACACTAAACACTGCAAGAATTAAGCTTTTCGTTCTTTCTTTCTTTCTTTTTTACTTCAGTAGCTGTCATCTCAGCCTGTGTTTCTCTGGATCTACTGGTTGATGAGGGGTGGGAGGCCGGGTAGGGTGGAGAGGTGGGGAGGCTCAGCTCTTCTTGTCTCCCA
>RJWM01042727.1:0-14187 GCA_004363535.1 Dasyprocta punctata
AATGCTACATGAACTCATCAGTGATTATTAAAAGGAACCTTGAGACTAAGGGAGTAGGCCAAGGAGGAAGCTGTTTTACAAGTAGAAGGGCCAGGAATCTAGGTATAGAGTCAAGGAATGTGGATCAGACTTTGGTGCACATAGTGTGAGGGGATGTGGAAAGAGTACTGGCCTATTCGTTCAGGAACTCCTCAGATTGCCATATGGAGAATTCATCAGTTCTCAAACTGGGACATGGCCTTGAAAGTCCTACGTGAAGCACAGCTCTAGTGCAGGTAAACTTTCCATTGAGCACATGTCCAGGGAAGAGGATCTCAGAGCAGGGCATTTTCAGAAACCAGGATGCTTATCAAGTCACTTTTAGAGTTTCAGCTGAATTATATTACATTAGGTTGTCAACCACTTAGAGCTGCCCAGATGTAGAAGGTTCTATTCTCCACTTCTCCTAGGGGTATGTGTTATTCAGGTTTCCACTACTGTCATGATAACCTGAGAAAAACAACTTAATGGAAGAAAATTTTATTTTGGCTCATGGTTTCAGAAATGTAAGTCCATAGTCACTGGGCTCCACTGATCTTGGACTGTGGTGAGGTAGAACACCACGGATGAGTGATTGGTAGAGTAGAACTGCTCACCTCTCGGCAGCCAGGAATAAGATAAAGTAAGAGAGTAGGTGAGGGAGGAGTTCAGTGCAAGATGTAATCCCCATGGTAACCCATTCCCTTTAATTACACCCTACCTCCTTAATTGCCATCATTTCCCAATAATGTTGTCAAATTATATATTCCTTCTCTGAAAAGCTACAGTCCTCACTATCCAGTATACTTCTAAAATTTCCACCATTGAAAACATGAACATTTGGGGAACATATTGAGTACAAACTATAAGAATTTTCTGCAGTATAGTCACCATCTCAAGGTACAAGTAGTTTTAGAGAATCTGGCAAGTTGGCTTGGTGAGATGCAAAGCAAATATCAGATATTGTTTTAGGAAAAAGTTTGATTTAATGCAGAAGTTCAAATTATGTTGATCTGTGGTATATCATTTAGTCAATGGAAACAGTTAATGTTATTTTGATGTTCTCTTTTTTAGAGAATTATGTTGAAATTTGCAAGACAAAATACATCAATGAAGAAGGAAAAAGAATGACAGAAATGACTTACCTTTTTCTAAGAATCATTTAAAAGAACATGTTAATATATGACTTTAAAAACACACAGGACAATTCCTGCTTTCAAGGAGATGCAAGAAGCTGACATTGTCTTCTCTTGGGATGGCTTCCCCCCAATCAGGGGATTTTTTTTAAATGTTTGATCAATGGCACTTATTAGGGAAAAACTGGTTGCCTCAGCTGCAGAAGAGGTGATTTTCCCAAACAATTAGATAATTGCAGCAGGACAGTGCCATATGCAGGGCAACAAATGCTCATTTAATGAACTATATAATCATTCTTTTATTGTTTTAGTATATGCTTTGATTTGTTAACACTTTCTTTATGACTGGATCCCACACTTTTCCCAGTTGTCCTGCAAGTCACGACTTACATTTCCAGTTAAATATTCTGAACCATGCTCCTATCCAAATTCCCAATTGTGCAAATTTAGTTTCTATTATTTTCCATGAAAAAAACTACTTTTGGAAATTGTACCCAATTATCGTTATTTTGTGTATGTGTGTGTGTATGTGTGTGTGTGTGGTGTTAGTAGGGAATTTGCATGTAGTGATATTTTATCTCTTTCCACACTTGATTCACAATTTTAGAATCTTAAACTAAGTGTTTTATGAAGCTCATTTAAGTGGGTTATATAATAATAATAATGCACCATAGAACATCTTTTGTTGCTTTAATCTATACTCTTTACCTATATTCACTGAGACATCTGGGCAAGTTTCTTCATCACTCTGAATATCAGTTTCTCTACCTTCAAAGTTAAGACTACATTACAGTCTTATTTCCTAAACAGGACGATGGTAAAGTTCTTACACAGTAGATGCATTGTGTTTAACAATAAATATTTATGTTATCATGTTGCTAATGCTTTTTGTTAGAATCATTTCGATAAAAGCAGGATAACATTAAAATTGGGAAAATCATTAAATGTGGTCACCTGTTAAATTTGGTTTTTCTTTTTTGTACCAGGGATTGAACTCATGACCTCAAACTTGCTGGGCAGGAGCTTACACCACTGAGCTTTATATCCAGCCTCTGTTAAAGTTGTGATTCTTTCCTTTCCCTTCTAATGCTATTCAGTTTCTATTTGCTATTTTAAAGACTGCCATGGGCTTACTGTGGATTTGTGCACTGAGTAACATCAGATATGAAAACAAGATTAAAAAGAGAATTTAATGGTGTGAAAAATAACATGTAAGAGTCATTCATTCTTCTCCTAAATTGACTTTAATCTTGCGAAATTGAGTTAACAGTAGTTCCTAGTTCAAGACACACAGTGTCTGTTGTTCCATGTAGGGCTAACTTGCATTCATTACTCTAAGAAGTGTTTTGAAGTTTTATGCCCCCACCAAGGAACAGAATTGACAAGTTAGATTCATTTGAACAGCTACCACTTATAGAATCTTCATTCTTAATCTTCCTGAAATACGTATTTATCACTTCATATTTTTTCCTTTCATTGTTTTACTATTTATATTTACCCAAGAAATAGATTATTTTATTACATGTAATACTCAGGAAAACTTACTCCATATTCACTAATGGTGTTTTGCAAATATCTATTCATATATTGCATATAACTATAGTTTACCTTTTTCTTTTTGGCTAAGTGATTTCTGTCTTATGACTGTACCATATTTTAATATTCATTTCATGCTTTTAGAATTATTATTTCAATGAAAATTTTTGTATATGTCTCCTGGTGCTCATAGGAACATATTGTTCCTTTATATATTCTGAGAAATAGAGTTTTGGGTTATAATAGGTGTGGGTGTTAATTTTTACAAGTTGCTGCAGATGTTCATGCTCACATCTTTCCCAAGTGGTTATGCTATTTCACACTCCAGTAGTAATCCCAAAAGAGCTCACTAATCTACATTCCCTTCAGCATTTAAAATTTCTGGAATTGATGATTTTTTACCAACTAAAAATGTACAAAGCATTATCTTGTGTTTTTGATCAATATTTTACAGTTATTAACATATAGAGTATCACATTGTACATATATGAACCACAATGCATGATTTCTCACACATTTGTGTTTATTTTTAATTTAAAATATTTTTTAAATTGTGTAGGAGTTTCTTACATATGTATGGATGGTGATATTGAAATGCTTGTGTAAAATTAATTTGTAGAATTTAAGTGTTCTCCTGTTTTTTATTTTAAACTTTTTTTTCAGCTTCTTCAATAATTATGAAAATAATATTTAAATTTCTTCTAAAGGGAAGTTTTTATGCTAAAATTTAATTTTCTTTTGAAATTGTGACCAAATAATTGTCTTAGCTTGAGAAAACATCTGGAATTAAAAACTCTTAATTGAAAATTCTTAATGTTCTAGGTCCCTTTTTATCTCTACTCTGAAAAGTAATCTTTTCTTATCATTGTAAAATATACGTAACAAAATTTCCTATTTATAAACCGTTTTATGCTGGTGAGCCTGCAAAGAAAAAGAAATTTTTCTACATTTTTGATGCGGATATAAACTAGTACAATCACTATGGAAATCAGTGTGGAGATTCCCTAAAATATTAAAAATAAAAATTCCATTTGACCGAGCTATTCCTCTTCTAGGTATCTTGCCTAAAGAGCTAAAGAAATTACAGTGATACATCCGTACTCATGTTTATAGCAGTACAACTCATAATAGCTGAATCTTGGAAGTGGTTTATATATCTATCGACAGGTGAATGCATAAAGAAAATGGAACATATATACATTGTGGGGTACTACTCTGTCATAAAGAAAGCTAAACCTGAGTGATTTGTAGAAAAATGGGTGTACCTTAAGACTATAATTTTCCGTGAAATAAATCAGACACGCAAGCTTAAATATCAAATTATTTCTGTTATACTGAAATTCAAATTACAAATGAAGAGCAAATTAAAAGACAACAGGAAACAAGGAACCACATCTTTCTCAGAGGGGAAGGTTCCTAAGAGATGGATAAGGTTAGGGAGGAATAGAGAAAAATAGGGTGAAAAGGGAATTCAGAAGTGCTGTGTTCATGACCAACTCCATAGGAGGAATTTAAACATTGTATGCTCTAAGCACAAACTAATAAAGTCATCTTAAGTTTACAATTTGGTGATATTAAGTAAATTCAAAGTGCCATGTGACAATCATCACAGTCTTTTTGTGGAATATTTATTATCATCCCAGACAGAAACTCTGTACCTATTAAGCAATAACTTCCCACTGTCCCTCTGCACAGATATCAGTAACCTCTATACTACTTCTTCCTATGAACTTGACCACATTTAAATGAAATGATGACAATATGTATCCTTTGGTATTTGACATATTTCATTTAGCAAAATGTTTTCAAGATGTGTCCATGTTGTGGTATATATTAGAACTTTGTTCTTCATCATGGCTGAATAATATTTCATTATATTATACATATCTATGGGGCACCATGCAATATTTCAATACATGTATACATTGTGTAATATTCAAATCAGAGAAAGCACATATATTACCTAGAATATTTATCATTTCTTTGTATTAAAACATTGAAAATTCTTTGTTCTGCTTAATTTTGAAATACACCTTATTGACATCATGCTATTTTACCCATCCTCTAGTAACGATTATTCTACTTCCAAATTCTAGGAAATAAAACTTGAAGATTGTGAATATAAGTTAGACAATGCAGTATTTGTCTTTCTGTACCTGGTTTAGTTTACTTAACATAATCTCTTCCAGATCTGAATCTGTTGTCACAAATATCAGGCCTTTGCCTTTGTTTTAACGGCCTAATTGCACTCCAGTATGTACTTATACAACATTTTAAAATCTTCTATCAGGTGATAGACACTTAAGTGTAGAATATTTTAAAAGAAAAATAGAAAATAAAAATTATCCATAATTACACTAACCAGATATCTTTCAATAAATTTTATAGATATTTCATATCTTTTTATGAGTATATGTTAAGCTACATATCATCAAGCTTAAATATTCTTTTATAAATTAAATATTTTTTGTAGTATTAGATCTTCCAAAGATTATTGCATAGTGATCTTAAGAATTCCCCCATATATATGTCTCATAATTTATGTGATTCAGCAAATTTATGAAAGGATGATGGAGGGCAGTATGTCTTCCATTCAATTACGAACTCAGCAGAAGACAGAAAGTCAAAGTGTCCTAGAGTTCCACTTACCTGTGCATGACATGAATGTTTTACACATATCCTGTTTCTTTATATTTATTTCTCATATACATAGAATCTTGATTTGTAGTGTCTATTTTTCAGTGGTAGATAACATATACTAGTAAAATATGAGATAAAAGTAGACGAGAGTTTACTTAAAATTTTCTTTTTGCTTCTCATTTTTAAACAGTAATGATTCATAGTAAAATTATTAGAAAATTTGGAAGTAGAATTATAGGTTAGAACTGAGGGATATTTGAGCCTTAAAAATCATACATCTTAGTTTATTATATATGTAGATAAGACAACATACATATGTGAATCATGCTGTATGTGTATACAGGTGTGAACTATACTGCATTGCTGTTTCAGTTCTTGAGTGTTCAAACTTAGAGAAACTACAACTATTGGATTCCACTGTTGATTTTGTGGTAGCACTTTACCTAGCTTGTCAGTGAGGGTGTCTGAGTGTTCAAGTGTACAACCCTGATCTGTAAAGTGACCTGGCTTACCTGGACTTTGGTGCCTGCAGTGAGATAGTGAGCAGTCTTTTTAAATGGGGTGTACGTAGATGAGTTGCAAGGTATAATCAAAACTGTGTTTTTTGACAGTGTACTTCTGTTTAGACAAATAATTTCCAAATTGTGGATTTGGAAATCATTTTAGCTCTGAGCCCCTGACCAGTAGTCACCTATTGAATAACATCCCTTTACTGTGCCCTTGGCCTTTTCACATATGTAATACTCTACAGGAACCATGGGCTGATGTCAGCAATTGTGAACATCTGGCTCCAAGGTGCTAAAGTGACAGCTCTATCCCTGCTGGGTCATGGTCAGTGATAATCTGGACCAAAAGCCGTTCCTTACTCTCAGAAACGAAATCGTTTCTGGAAGCCTCTCCTACTGTACCAAGTGACTGTGCGCTTGAACATTCTGGTGCATAGCTGCTGACTGTTGTAGAATTTTGAGTCTTTCTGCTCATTTTCCTCTTCTTCCTCCTTTTCCAGTTTGAAAGCCACCTTCATATAATTTCTTGATTATTTGGTCAAGACAAAGGATTCTCACAACAGCACTTAAATGTTTAATTCACATCATTAAATCAACTCGGCTGATTGACGGCACAGTATAAAAGAGGTGTGAAATGACTAATACTTGAACACATTGATAGCACATGTCTTGAGAGACCAAGATGTGCAAAACTGGACAAAGTAGAGGGATGAGTAGTGAACTGAGAGAATAAAGGTGTGTGGATGTGGCTGGAGAACTGGTAGAGAAGAAAGAAAATAAACAACCAGGCAAAGTTTTCCTATTTGGAAAGAATGTGAGTGTAAGCCAACACATAGCATCAGTCAAGGTTTATACCCACCCAGTCCCCAATTTTACTTTTTTAGTTATCTGACTCTTTCTGCTTCCCAAAGATACTATTACTTATTTACATGAGGTGTTGCGAGTGTCTGTATCTTGTTTTGTACCATAGGGAATTTCAGAGGGTATCAAATGATTGTGATTCAGTAAAAATGTATTGAATGGATGCTTAGGATTTTTTTTACTTCTCCTCATTTCCTTCATATGGAGATTCAATGCAGTTTTAAATTGTGAGGACTCATCCTTGAGGAAAAGAAGGAGAAAAACATGGAAGAGTGAAAAGATAACTTCAAGAAGACAAAGAACGTAAGTTAAAACTGAGGTTGTATGAGTGACAGACAAAGTGGAGAAGAAAATCTCAGGCTTGAACAAGTTTAAGAAATAGCCCAATGAACTCAGAACCCACTGTGAAAATCA
This sequence comes from Dasyprocta punctata, assembly GCA_004363535.1. Taxonomy (NCBI): domain Eukaryota; kingdom Metazoa; phylum Chordata; class Mammalia; order Rodentia; family Dasyproctidae; genus Dasyprocta; species Dasyprocta punctata. The sequence goes on from RJWM01042727.1 coordinate 7,112, forward strand.
GGTATTGGTTTCCTCTGTTCAGAGAAAGGTTCAAATGTAAGGAGGAGAAGTAAAATGGCAGGAGGCACAGTGCTTCTTAGAGATAGAACTGGGAACAAACTGCATCATTTGTGAGTTTCTCTGACACACTGGAAACTGTTAGAGAAAGAAGAGATGGAAATGGATTTATGTACTCTGAGACAGCATTCAGCTAAAGTGGAGCAAATAGATCAGTTTTTAACATTCCAGGGAGCTATAAGATGGAAAGGGGTTACTGTCCTCAATAAAAAAAAAAAAAAAAAAAAAAAAAAAAGAGAGAGAGCGAGCTTTTGAACATGAGTTACAGAATTCACCAAATCCTCTTCAGCCATCAGTTCAATGAAACTGAGTCTTAAGGCAGGTCCTCAGAGTCACAAGAACTGGAGCAGCTTATTTCCTATTTTGCAGAGTCCCTGTGAAGCCAGCATTTGCATTTTGGTTAGGAAACTTTGGGGCCAGTCCTGTGTTAGGCAGTTCTACTTCCCCTTGGGTGGGGCAGCACGTCCTATAAAGAGGTCCTTGGATGCAAGACTACTACACGTGAGCTACCAGAGTTTGCATCTGCTTTGGAGAAGCTGGTATGTCTGATTTCTTGAGTTTGTCTGGTTTTTTGGCTTCTCAGGTGTTGAATTTAATTTGGAGACAGCAAATTTTCTTAAGCCAAACTATGATCTTAGATGAGTGTTACTTAGTTGATGGAAAATTAGGACTTGAGCACATTGGTATAATATTAGCTTATTTTTCCTTTTGTTAGGTAGATGCATGGTGTTCACATGGATTTAAAAGACAATAAGAAGTCTTTTAGTTGAACAACTGCACAAAACAAAGTACTTTTCCTCCTTTGCATCTCTTTTTGATGTCCTTTAGTGAGGTGTATGGCTTAACCAGTTGCGAGAACTTTGACATCTTCCTAAATAGCTCTTTGTCCTGTTTCCTACTGAGGCATCACAGAATATAATGATGATTGGAATTTCATGTGAGATGTTCAAGACTTCTGCCCTTTTGGCTACAATTTTGAAGATGTTATATTCCTCCAAATAGCATTACTGGGTTTTTGGAAAGAGATATCTTTTTTTGAAATGTGGCCTGAAACAAAAATTTTTTTTCCAAAGCTGATGAAGAGCATTGGTAAAGTAAAAGGGACATTTTTAAAAATATAGTTGAGAGACTAAATAATATTCTTACAGAGAAAATATGCCCTGATATGACACAGTTTTTGCTTCTTTCTCTGTGGGACTCTTTCCTTCTGAACATTGCTATATAATTTCTTTCAGATTTGGGGACTCCAGAAACATGTCCTATCAACAGCACCAGTGCAAGCAGCCCTGCCAGCCACCTCCTGTGGTCATAACTCCCAAGTGCCCTGAGCCGTGCCCACCTCCAAAATGCCCAGAGCCATACCCACCTCCAAAATGCCCGGAGCCATGTCCACTGCCAAAGTGCCCTGATCTGTGCCCTCCACCACAACATTGTCCTCCTGTGCAAACTCCCCCACCCTGCCAACGTAAGTGCCCACCTGAGAGCAACTAGCTGTCAGGATTCCTCAGATCACAGAGATAAGGAAAATTGGCTCATCTGCTTCTGTAGCAGTACTTTCATCTTCTCTTCAGTACCCATCATATAAACAGAACAGTCTCCTTCATCCTTTATCCTATATTCTCCCTGTGATTATTCCTTGCAGCTAAACAACCAATTGTATGCTATAACACTCTGTCAGCTGTGTCAGCATCCCTGCTTTAAAGGAAATGCAGCAACCACCTCCCTTGGCTCCATCAGATGATATCTTCCATGTCTGTGTGGTGGCAACTGGGCAGTGATTTCTTCCAGCTGGGAAATTGTAACTTTTCTTTCAGTTCCTGAATAAAGTATATTTTCTTTGGTGACAGAATATGTATTTTCTTTATTTCAAATGTACTTTATTAACTATATCATACAATTTTGGTTTATTTCAATCTTTTGATCCCTAGATCAGGGTCCTGTATTTAGAATAGTCTGAATTTTGGGTCATACTAATGATTATTCCCATATCATTCCCAACTCATCTTGTTTTCCTTAATGTTTAAATGTCTCAGGCATTGCATTTACTTAGGTTCTCAGAATTTCAATCTCTCTACAACAAAGTTTGAAATTTACATAACAGTGTTTTCACTGGTGTAAAATTCAATTAATGTACACCATTTGGATGACTCAGTGTTTGAAATCTACTTGGTGTTCATTATGTGGAGGCTTATTAGTAACAACAGGTCATAATTATTTCCACCATCATTATTGTTGCCATCATCAGGACCAGCAAAATTATTCAAGTTTATTATAAATGGTATAGGAAGTGAGATTTTCAAATTTTATTATTCTTTATATTCTGCTCTTCTCTTTATTTTGTAATTAACTTCATTTTTCTGCATCATAGTGCATGTGAAGAGCTTTTGGAAATATATGGAGTGGCGTGCATAGCATGATAGTAATTCTTAAAAATACAGACTGTGACTCAGTTACTATCTGATTACTGAGACACAATATCCAATTCCCACCACTGTAAAGAGGAAAGAGTTTGTAGAGTTTCACTCCATAGTTGACCGTCTCCCAGGCAGGATGGCATAGCAGCCAAGTGTGGCAGAGGGGAATTGCTCATGGCATGCATGGCAGGTGAAGCAGGGAGAGATCAAGGTGGAGAGAAGAAGATAGACCCTTCTGGCCTAATCCAGTGATGATTATCATGCCCATGTGAACCAGGCACCTTCGAAAAGCCGCATCTATGATCACACAAGACTTTGAGGGGACATCTATACGTAAACTATAATGGATAGTTGAAAAGAAATCATATTATCTGTTTCTATATTTGTGACATTGTCTTACTTAACTCTGTTTAAATCCAGGTCATATCATTGTTGCTCTCCTCTGAAATTATATTCTGGAGTGCTCTGTCTCCTTAGTTGAAAGATATTGGAGTCAATGTTTGTTTAGATTTGCAAAGTTACTTCTATTGTGCAGCAGTTTTTCTCCATGCTTAGCCTACTGGTCAAATAAACTCCCAAAGGAGGGAAATAAATATGCTTTTTATAGTTCTAAGGGTTCAAACAAGCAAATAAATGGAATTAGGAGGGAATATTCTCTTCTACTCTTTGAAGTTTAATACAGTGCACAATATATTATTGAATTATAAAGTCCTATCCATTAGACTACTAGTCCCTTATGAACAGGTCTGGGCCTCAGTTATTTTCTTGATAAACATTTGGGTCTTTTGCCCAGGAAGATTGTTAGTTTTCTTATGGGTGTATTAAAGGCCAAAATGTAAAAGAAAGTTTCTTATTAGTTTGACTAGAATATCATAAAGTTGAGTATGTCTTTTGAGGGTGTTATTTGCATAAGGAGAGACATACTGGTTGAAAAGGAAGAATAAAATTATTTTTGTTTGCAGATGGCACAATTATGTATATACAAAGATTTTTGGACTCTGTAAAACATTAGTGATTTAAGTAAAGTCTCAATAAAAAGAACATTGTTATATAGACTTCAATTGCAGTTTTTTACAATATCATTAAACATTTGGAATTTGTAATTAACAACATACTGTTTATGATCATATCACCAAACATAAAATAAATAAAAATTCACACACAATGTGCAAGAGATCTATAAAGTAGAAACAATAAAAGATTACTGAGAGACATTATAGAAGATCTATATAAATGGAGAGATAAGACAGGTTTAGACACTGAAGGAGAATAGTTATGATAACAATTCTTTTAAAGTTCATCTATAAATTCAATACAATCTCAGTCAAAATATCAGTACACATTGGGAGGACAGTTGCTGGAAACTGAGAAGAAATATCAGAGTTGAACCATAACATTAAACATATGAATTTAATAGATATCTACAGAATGTCCCACAACAGAATACAGTCTACCGCAAGTCCAATTTTCTCCAACATAGACCTCATACTATCTCATACAGCATGCTTAAATAAATACAGAAAAATTGAAATTATTTTATGCATATTATCAGATCATAGTACAGTAAAACTAAAAATCAATGAAAAAAGAAAATATGCAAAGCACATAGAAATTAAGAAGTACCCACTTGACTAATCAATGGGTCTCAGATGAAATCAAGGAAGAAATTAGTCAGTTCCTAAAATCAAATGACAATGCTAGTACAACACAGCAGAGCCTCTGGGGCACAATGAAAGTAGTACTAAAAGGGAAATTTAAAGCTGTGAATGCCCAGAAGGAGCCCAAATAAATAAACTTACCATGCATCTAAAGGTGTTAGAAAAAAAGAATAATCCAAATCCAAAACTTGTACATGAAAGGGAATTATAAATATCAGAACAGAAATTAATGATACAGAAACTTAAAAAAATACAAAGAATCAATGAATTGAAGAGGTGTATCTTTGAAAGAATAAACAAAATGGACAAACCCTTAGCCAATCATACCAAAAGAGGGAAAGAAAAGACTCATGTAAACATAATTAGAAACAAAAAATGTGAAACAACAAGGGACACAACTGAAATCCAGAATATAAGTAGTGACTACTTCGAAAACTTGTATTCCAATAAACTGGGGAATCCTGAAGAAATGGAGAGACTCCTGGATACATATGAATTACTGAAACTGGACCAGGAAAATATAATAATCCCAAATAATCTAATAACAACAATGACTTGAGAAAGTATTTTAAAAGATGACAACTAAAAAAAGTCTAGGACCTGTTCCATTCACTGCCACGTTCCATAAGAACATCGACAAAAATCTAATGGCAATACTCCTCAAATTTTTAAATGAAATTGAAAAGAAAGAGACAAATTCATTCTTAGTAGCAAGCACTACCCTGACTGCAAACTGAGATAAAAACTCAAATAAAAAAGAAAGCCATAGGCCAATCACTGTAATGAATACAGATTAAAAATACACAATAATAAGATACTGGCAAACAAAATCCAACAAATCATTGAAAAGATCATACATCATGACTAAGTAGGCTTCTGACTTGAAAAAAAGTAGGTTTAACATATGCAAATAAATAAATATAGTATATCATATTCAACAAAAGAAAGAACAAAAATCACATGATCATTACAATAGACATACAAAAGCCTTTGACAAAAATCTGTCAATTCATGATAAAAAAAAAGAAAAAGATACAGAAGGATCTTATTTCAATTTCACAAAATCCATTTGAGACACACCAATTGCCAATTTCATATTAAATTAGGGAAAACTGAAAAATTTTCTCTAAAATTGGAAGAAAAGAAAGATGTTCACTATCACCACTACTATTTAATCAATGTAGTACTCAAAACACTAGCCAGAGAAATGAGACAAGAGAAAGAGGTAAAAGGAATATAAATAGGAAAGAAAGAAATCAAACTACCTTATTTTCAGAAGACAGGATCCGTTATGTAGAAGACTCAAGTCTTCTACCATAAGATTACCAGAGCTAATAAATCAGAAAGGTAACAGGATCAACACACAAAAATCAATAAACTTCTTGTATAATAATAATGAAGACAGAGAAAAAAATACCATTTGCAATAGCATCAAGAAAATTAAATACTTAGGTGTTAAACTCACAAGGGAGGTGAAAGCCCTCTATAATGAAAACTATAGTACTCTGAAAAAGGAGATCAAAGAAGGCATAAAAAATAGAATGATATCCCCTTTTCCTGAAAAGGCAGAACCAATATTTTTAAAAAGGCCATATGACCAGAATTGATATAAATTTAATGCAATTCCAATCAAAATTGCAACAGAACTAGAAAAACTAATCATAAAATTCCTGTGTAAGCAGAAGAGACACAGGTTAGCAAAAGCAATCATGAGCAACAAGAGTAAAGCAGGAAGCGTTATGATTGTGGATTTCAAGTTATATTACAAAGCTTCAGTGATAAAACCAACGTGGTATTGGCTCAAAACCAGAAATGTGATCAATAGAATGAAGCTTGTAGAAACAACTCCAAGCACATTCAACTACTTGATCTTTTTTTTTTTTTTCCCTTTTTTTGCGGCACCCGGGGTTGAACTCACAGCCTCACGCCTGCCAGACAGACACTTAAGCCACTGAGCCAAACTCCCGGTCCTAATTTTTTAAGGCAGGGTCGCACTATGTAGCTCAGGCCGGCCTTGCACTCGCGTTGTAGCCCAAACTGGCCTAGAACTCACAACGCTCCTCCTACCTCAGCCTCCCAAGTGCTGGGATTAGAGGTGTGCATCACCACGCCTGGCTGCTCAACTACTTGATCTTTGATAGAAAGGTAAAAAACATACCCTGGAGGAAAGATAGTCTCTTTAACAAAATGATTATAGGAAAACTATTTTCATGTAGAAGAGTGAATCTAGACCCATATGTCTTGCCATGTACTATACTAAAATCAAAACGGATCAAAGATCTAAATGTTAAAACAGAAGCACTTAATTTGCTGGAAGAAAAAAGCAGTTAAAACTCTTGAAGATGTGGGCATTAGCCAAGGAAGAGATAACACCAAGAATCAACTAATGGGATCAGACCAAATTAAAAATTTCTACAGAACAAAAGAAATAAGCAACACAGAGATGAGAAGACATATAAAATGGAAAATAATTTTGCCAACTACTCTTTGGATAGAGGAATAGTACTTAGGATATTTAAAGGACTCAAAAAATAACCCCTCAACATAAAAGATCCAATCAAAAATGAGCTACTGAAATGAAGTCACTACTCAGAAGAAGTACAAATAGCTAATAAATGCAGGGAAAAAAATTTCAACATTGAGATCCCATTTGACCCAGTTATTCCCCTTCTGGGCATCTTCCCAAAAGAACTAAAATCGTCTCACCACAGTGATATATGTGCACCTATGTTCATAGCTGCCCAGTTCATAATAGCTAGATCTTGGAAACAACCTAAATGGCCCTCAACTGAGGAATGGATAAAAAAGATGTGGCATTTCTACATAATGGAATACTACTCAGCTATAAAGAACAATAAACTACACATTTTCACTCTTAAATGGATGAGTACTGAAAGTATACTTCTCAGTGAACTAAATAAGTCACACATATGTAACTATCGCATTG